>KL260006.1:0-48357 GCA_000699545.1 Podiceps cristatus | reverse complement strand
GGTGGAGGCCCCATCCCTGGAAACATTCAAGCCCAGGTTGGACGGGGCTCTGAGCACCCTGATCTGGGTAATGGTGTCCCTGCTCACTGCAGGGGGGTTGGACTAGATGGGCTCTGGGGGTCCCTTGCAACCCAAAACATTCTATGATTCTATGACATTCTGTCAAGTTTATGAACAAATGACAGTCATTTACAGTATCAATTCCCATTATAGGCAATTAGATTGGGAAGGGAAGAAAACATAAGTAGTTACATATTTTTCAGTATGGTAAAAAATTAAGACAAAGTGATATGACAGAATGGCCCTATTTAGAAAATGGCATTCCATTCTTCAGTGTGAATGATTGAATTCGAAATACTGTTCTGGGATTTCAGAGCAGATAAAACGCAGTGCAGAGAAGTATTTGTCAAACATAGATGTCATAAATTAAGATGTATTAACAACTGTTATCCAGTATTGCATTCCTTATTTACATTAATACATAAAAAGCAATGAAGGAGAAAGGGCAAACAAAAAATAAAAGCCCTTCTCTGCAGGCTTCTAGTCATTCGGTGTGGTTAAAACATAATCAAGTGATATCAGTCATAAGGATTGGTAATACATATCCAAAACATTTGCCATCTGAGTCCACTCACAGAAGTGCAAGTAGTAACTGACGAAAAAATGCAAAATATATCTACATATGATTGCTATGAACCATCTTTAAAAAAATCTGAAAGACAGCACTCAGCAAAATCATACAGGGAACATGATCTAGAAACCTTTAAAAATATTTCTTCATCACACAAGAATATATAGCTATATCAAAAGTAAAAATACATCAACTTTGAATTTTCTGAGTCAATAATAAAAGGCTACTGTAACAACACTGGAAAATACTTTTCTTTAACTGTTACAAATAAGGTTTAACATCTCATTAAAAAAGTATTT
Organism: Podiceps cristatus; assembly: GCA_000699545.1. Classification (NCBI taxonomy): domain Eukaryota; kingdom Metazoa; phylum Chordata; class Aves; order Podicipediformes; family Podicipedidae; genus Podiceps; species Podiceps cristatus. The sequence goes on along the minus strand of KL260006.1, from coordinate 47,427 downwards.
CTTATCATTAAAATATTTATGGAAAAAGCTTGTATGTACTGCACTGGCTATGTAAGACAATATATTTAAGCTGATGCTGCAAAGAAATAGACCTCAGTCAGCAGGGTACAACCCCAAGACCCCAAGCACAGGGCTGCCCACAAGGCTTTATTCTTTCAGAACTGTCACCCACGACTCAGGGAAAATTGGGAACCGATACTCCGAACAGACCAAAGACTGAAGTGATAGGACTGTTCTATGAGGACAGCATTTTTTTTTACTTCATTAACTTTGCCTTATTGAATTTTACAAAGCCTTCAGTCTAGCTTTGGTATTAAACATGTTCCTTATTTACTACACTTATATCACATTGCTATAAGCAAGTCCAGCACCTGAATTCAGAAAGGGGTTACAAAAGGCATCATCAAAAATTTATTACATAAATCTTCATGACTCTTTACATGATCTACCCACCAACTGGGATTTATACATCGTCATCTCAGGCAAATTCTAGTGGTAATAGCCATACTTTACCCATCAATGCCGATCTGTAAGTCCCAGCTGAAGCAGTGCAGATTTTTTTTTTTTTTTTTTTTTTTTTAAACATTAGTTATTCCTCTTAGCCCTGAAATTCAAGGCAAGAAGTAGAATAATAGCCAACTTTTGCTGCTGAAATTTATCTTCAGGGAAGCCCTGTCTTTCCTGCAGCTATTGACTATTTGGAATGAGAAATATTTAGGAACTCCCTCAGCAATTTCCAGATGAACGCATATTATCTCATTAACAAATGTTCTGCTTCATGGAAAGACAGGTAAAGAAAGAAATGAGAAGTGCAGAGTCCTTTCCAAGCTATCCTGTTCCCACTGCCGTCTGGATGGAAGGCTACTGCTAATTTGTGTCCTGCTTGCCCGCAGGTTTTCCCTAACTAGAAACATAACCCACAGTAATCAGTCACTGTTGCCTTTTGGGGACACACTTTTTCGGGCCCCACTATGAAGTGCTTCACAGAACTCAGAGAAAGAGTAATAACCAAAAGCTTAATTTCATAACAAACAATTTCTTAGGCTCCGCTTGTGCCACCTGACTTCAAAGGGAAGGATTCTTTATAATCAGCCAAGCAAGAAAAGAATCTGTATGCAAACAGAATTAAGCTATCAGTAAAGCACGACACTTGAATGTGGATTCATTAAACAGGGCTGCGTCTGAGGACCAAATTAGGCATAGGGAATAGAAGGGGGGGAAAAAAAAAATCTGTATCTTAAAATGCGATAGGGCCCATTTACACTCCTAGATGAGATTACTTTTCTCTACAATACATTACCCAAAGGCACTTCCAAAACTGAGGGAGTATCTTACAATGTACTAATCAGAAGGTTTTTTCCTAAGTAGGTCAAATGTTAAAACAAAATCTTGAAATCTTATGCACTGTTAAAAAAAAAAAAAAAAGTCTCCTGAAAGCAGTACAGCCAAGGTGCTAATCACTTTTTAAAATATAAAAACCTTCTGCATAAACATTAAATGTAGCACCTTAAAATGCACAGTCATACACCTGAGGCTGTTCTTTCACTGTCATTTTAATTCAGTTTTTAATAACCAACTGAATTTTAATTAGATGAATGACTTTATTTGCATATATAGTTGTTTAACTTCACAAAGACTGACTTGTTTAACATTTAATTTTTTCTGAAATCAAAACATCCCCAGTTCCAAACAGTCAGGCATATTTAGACTTCAGGAATATGTTGTTTAAAAGAAAATGAACAAGGCAAGACAGGGATTTTTTTCAGTTTTTATTTACAATAGGCATAGTATATCTTTGAATAGCTTTGACTGAGAATGAGGCACCATGGGGAAAGACAGTAAAGGTACTAGCAAAACTGGAGGAGAAATAGCTTTACTGCCAAACTTCAGAAGACAATTCTGGCTTCAGGTTCCAGGCAAACACCAGTTACACCAGTCCTATATGTACTGTCCTGGACTGCACATAACTTTGCAAATTCACAAAATAAAAATATCTTCAGTAGAGTATGTTTTCTAGCCATTATTCTAAAGCCTAACCAAAGATTATCATTATTATCTTCATGCCTTCTTCCAAAATTCAGAATCAAGGGTGGTGATACAAGTTCATGGATGGGTACGGAACGGGGTATTGCCTTGGATTTAAATGGAAACACCATTAACCTCTCTGAAGACATATGCAATAAAGCCCTGCCTGCCTCCTGCGCTAACTGAAAGCTGTTTAACTGCAATTATAATTGTAGAATCATAGAATGGTTTGGGTTCGGACAGCATTGAACCCCCACTGCTAAGAAATAGGCTTAATTAGCTTGGGCATAGTACCAACACAGCTTTCTGTAATCTCAGACACAGACAGAATCATCTTCCAGCTGTGTGCAGCATGGAACTGTAAACCCACATCTGTCTAAAAAGGACACATTGACTTTCTGATGTTACAGCTGTAAGTGCAGAACCAGGATTATGAATTCTGCTGAAGGACAACTAATGGCAAAATGATGACTGGAAGCAGCTGAATCAAATCTGAAAACAGCTAAAATACGTGAAATATTACTTATTTTCATTAAAATGTGATGGAAAAAATGGGGAGTATAGTACTGTATTTTGGTCCTGAAAATAGAGCCAAAGTAGCTTCCTGAACCAGGTGAGATTTAGAGAGGGCCAAAGGGAAGCTGAACCCAGACAAAGCAACTTAGTAATGCGCTATATCCAGACTGCTGCAAACTGTGCTTCAGCAAGAGTGTCACATAAATAAAAAGTATTTTTTAATTGTTCATGGGTTCAGAGGGTTTTTTTTGGTCTGTAATCTAGAGATTTTGGTCTATAATTTTGGTTTATATGAGAATATATAAAAATTCTGGACTAGAAAACAGCTTGTCAAATCAGTTACTCTGTCTTACAGAAAATGTAATACTATCCTTGCATGCACATAGCCTGCATCCCTGTTAATGTAATTCCTTGTAAATAAGACAGTAGATAAACAAGATCCTCATATAATCACATAAAACTGAGATGGTATCTTGCAGAAGGAACAGATTAATACAGGAAGAGTACTTGAAAAGAATACTTCAAAAATTAGAGGATCCTACCTACATGCACAGCACACTACTGTCCAAGCGAAGGTTTGGCTTATTTTCTTTATATTCATAACCTGTAGGCTATATGTGACTATTGGCCTTGTGTCTAAGAGTCACATAGTAATAACATAAAATGTTCTTTTTAAGCCTGAGTCAAATTATGGAATGATTCCATATTTCCCCCGTCAAATTAACTTATCATAGAACCACAGAATGGTCTGGGTTGGAAGGGACCCCAAGGATCACAGAGTTCCAACCCCCCTGCCACAGGCAGGGACACCAACCTCCAGGCCTGGACCTACACGAGGTTGCCCAGGGCCCCGTCCAACCTGGCCTTGAACACCTCCAGGCATGGGGCATCCACCACCCCTCTGGGCAGCCTGTTCCAGCACCTCACCACTCTCTCTGTAAAAAACTTCCTCCAATATCTAATTTAAACCTTCCCTCCTTCAGCTTTAGTCCATTCCCCCTTGTCCTGTTACTGTCTACCCTTTTAAAAATTTGATCCCCCTCCTGTCTGTACGCTCCCTTCAGGTACTGGAAGGCTGCAATGAGGTCCCCCCGCAGCCTTCTCTTCTCTAGGCTGAACAAGCCCAGCTCCCTCAGCCTCTCTTCATAGGGGAGGTGCTCCAGCACCTCCAACTTATCATGAGTTAATTCAAGGCACCAAAAGCGGCTTTGTAAAATAGTATGTAAGCTTCCACACATTTGTTCTGGTCTACAAGTGTGTGTTCAAGCATGAAAAATAACCTAAGTTAATTAGCAAATAACTAACTTACGGAAGAATAGACTTCAGCAGACATACTCCAAGTTTTGTCATGCCTTCACAGAAAATAAAGTAGCTCTCCTAATTCAATCTCCACACTAAGAATTCTTAGTAGACATGCATGACATTAGAGAGAGAAGGGTTTGGTTATAAACCATAAATATTCATTAAGGAACCATTGCACGGCCTTTGCGGACAAATGCATGTCTGAGAAAAGATAATATTCTTTAGAATGTTTGCCAATTTATTATTAAACAGCATTCAACTGTATGTAACATTTCTAAATGCAGCCGTTCAGAGTGAGTACATAAAAGGATAAATCTGGTTCACGCAGACTAAAATCATCTTCACAGTCTGGGAAAACACTACAACAGGGAAAAAAATCGTAAGAAAAATCTTCATCTGTCAGTCAAAGATTGTCCTGGCATAACTTCAAAAATTTACTCCCACTTTGCTATACGTTTTGATATAAAAGTTCATCCTTTCAAATCATGATGTTAGACTAAGCTTGCAGCTATTCTAGCAAGATTGCTAACTCAAATCTGTAAGAGAGTAAAAAACAGTTGCGATCTCCAAAACATACTTATGACATCACACCTGAAAACTCAGAGTTTTGTTTGTTCTTAAATACTTTGTTCATCTGCCTAAAATAGGCTGCTTATGGACCTTTTTGCTTCACTCCTCTCCCTATGAAGAGAGATATGAAAGGAACTGGAATCATAATACCAAAAAAAGTAAATAATGCTATTCACGGTTATTCAAAAAAATTGTACTATTTACTTCCAAATGATTTATTCAGTGAATATTTTCTGCTGTATGAAAACAATGTATAAAGTCCTGCAATCTTTGTCTTATTTGTACAAAATGCATAGAATTTGCAAATAGATCCCATGAAAGAAAGAAAAAGAAACCTCCTGAGTCATACAACCATTTCTTAAACAAACAGCAGCACGAAGAATCTTTTGCACAACAAAGATTTGACAAATAATAAGTTAATGAAAATCTACAAATACCAGGATTATAAATTACTGAATCAGCAGCAGCATTGTTTTCATTTACAAATCCACAAGTAATTACAAATAGTGAAATGAGAGCTCTAGTAACAGCCTAGGTTAAGAGTATCAAATTAGCAAGATGAGCATAATTCAAAAAACGTAACACCACTAAAGAGTGGTTATAGTGATAATAATTGTCAGCATCTGCTACTTCACTGCAATAGTACGTCAAATCCAACCATAAATAACAGCTCCTTTTAAGCTTTCTCACTGAGTTGTACACTCTCCTGATTCCTCTGTTTTCAAATACAGATGTGCAATGATCACGCCTCATACAAGAATATTTGGTGAAAAAAATTATGATTGAGAATAAAATGACTTACCATTATGTATGACACAAGAGGCGCCACTGACAGGAACTCAAATAGGACAAATGTTTTCCAGCCTCTATTAAAATATTCTCAAATCATTATTTGACAATTTAATGTCCGTTCCTACAGAATTCCTGTATACTGTTCAAACGAATTCTGTTCCTTTCCATCTTCCACCAACACTGGGTAGAAAATTGAATCAATAAAATCAATCATACTACCCAGGGAATTGTATTATTCAAAATTCCTTATTATAAACTCTTGAAACTTATACTGCCAGAGTGATGAGCTGGCATTATCTGAGATACAGAGGAAGCAACTTAGAAGGTTCAGAGAAGTTTTAAAATGTTACTGCTTTCTACAAGCTACAAATCCTTCGAATCTGACTAACATGGGGCTTCATAACCACAGTATTCCTTTTGGATTAAAACAAAAGTGCTGGGAAATAATGAATACCTCCTTTATTCTAAACACAACTACGTTTCCTATTAAGCACTCAGGCACTGAAGGTGGGAGTGCACCATGGAAATGATATAAAATTCTAATCATGACCCACATGTCATTTGCTCTCCACAGTAACTACAGAAGGTTACAAACACAGGCTGCACCTTCCAAATGCCTATGATGGGGGGGAGATTACAGGCAGAGGAAGCAAAGGAATGTGCAATTGCCCCAGAGACATTCTGATGGAGCTCCCAAGTATCTTCTCCTATAAACTGTGAAATCCTACATAGCTTCATTTCTTCCACGTGCCTCCAGAAACAGCTAGGCAGACAGTGCAATATTGAAGACTCTCCCTCACCGTTCCTCCTTCTGACCTCCTCCCACCTACAGAAGTATTACGCGATCAGATTTTAGAAACATATTTAAAATATCCTGTGTACCATCCTAATCAGCACAGTGATCATATACAGTATGCTGACTTGCATTACATCTGATAACTGAAGACTACTTTGAGTGCTACATATTTGCGAGTCATAAGTCTGATTTTAAGAGCCAACCTGCCTTTTTGTAGTGTTATTTATTTTGACTATGTTGTGGATACAGAAACAGTACTGTTTTACACTGGAAAAACATATTTGGGAGGGGGACAGGGGCATGCAGCAACCTCTTCCGCAACATTAACACTGCATAGCACAGAAATGGCACAGAAAAAGTCACCCTGGAATTAGTTTACATTTGTTTGCACACCCTTTCACTTACAAGTAACTGCAAGAGAATAAAAAGAACTAGAGGAGGAAAACTGTCTAACAGCAAGCTGCACTTGGGAGACAGATCTCAAAAAAAGTAAGTTTCTTGGCTTAAAAGAATTCCTTCCCCCCAATATTCACAACCAAATGAAGTTCATTCATTTCAGTGATAGTGAATTAACAGTTAATATGAAAAGTGAGTCTACACTTATTATGACAATTACTAACATCACAAATTTTGGAATGGGTAATACATCAGTCGCTTTGAGATGGGAACACTGGTCTGAAACACTGGACAGCTCTGGGGTCCCAGAGGCTAGGCTCTGGTAATACAGATAACTAAATTTTAAGACTTCTAAGCCATGGTGGCTATTTCTAAGACCAAAACGAGATGGCCTCAGGAACAGCACTAAGCATATCTGAGTGCTAGAGAGGAGAGGAAAAAGAACTGACAACCCAATACCTTAAAAAATAAACAACAGGTGTCCCCACACTATTTGGCTGAAATAACATCTTTTTAAAACAATCACTTTTTGCCTCCAAATTTGGTACCAGCATTTAAAAAAATTTCCTCTGCACACAGAAGAGCTAAAAACTTATTTTTAGTCTGGTTTCCTAAGGAAATGAAACTTATCCGTTAGGCCCTCATCACAATAACTTCTGAATTCATAGATTTCTGCCAGGTCTGACAGGGTGTAAAACATGTTAGGTTCCCAAAAATGGCAGCTGGGAGAGGAAAGAAAATTTAACTAGTGCTCCCACTGTGGGGTTGCCTTTGCTAGGCATCAGGGAGAACACCCAGGAGCTTCTCCCTGCCATCCCCAAGACCAGGCTGCTGTAGTTGCATTGCTCATGGGTCTCACTAAAGGGGGGAACAGATAAAGCTCTTTTTGTTTCATTGGCTTCTTTACTTTAATGAAAGCTGGGACAATCATATATTTGCAAAATTCCAGTTCAGTTGCAAAGAAAGAAGCATTGAACAAATCCCTCACTCATGCACCTTGTCACAGGTCCACCAGAACTTTTAAGAATAGCATGGATTTGCTGAGGATCCAACATTTGGCTTAATGTTTATGTCTTCCAAAAGTAAAGATCCAAATAGGAGCCGAAAACATAGAAGTCACTTTGCAAATACATGTTGTAGAAACTATGAAGTATCAATGTGAATGGACAATAAAAGAAAATTAAGGTGTTGACATCATGTCTTGAATGAAGAACCCTAAAATGTATTGTCAACTTTTTAATGATGCCTTCTTTAGGAAAAACAACCATTATTGAGTTTTTTGGTTGGTTTGTTTGTGCTTGTTTTGGGGGGTTTGTTTTGGCTTTTGCTAGAAAAAGAATCATTAAAAAGCTAATACATTTCGAGTAAAGCTATTAAGTAAAGAAATATACTGACAACAGAAGTTAGCACATCCCACTAAATGAACACTATAAAATAGATTCTGAACTGATGTGCTCTTCCCTAGCTTGTGGGTATATTTAGCAACATCACAGACATGTTATCGATAAGACAAAAAGAAATAGCTGTAGCAGCTGAAACCCCTATTACAACTTTTGGCTGGACACTAAGAATCCCATCTAACTCCCATTCAGACCAGTAAAAACAGGCTAGAACCTTCAATTGTACTGCTGCCGAGACATCAGACTTGAACTTCATACAGATTTTATGGTTGACTGACAGGTTTTTGAGCACAGGAAGCATAAAACCAGCTTATTTTAGCCTTTACTATACATCTCCACTGTGAGACTACTTCACTTGGTTACCTAGTGTATTTAGAAGTGAAACTACTGAAAAGTATTTGCTTGTTTATTTAGACTATTATTTAGGATTTTTAACTATAAATTATTAACAACACAACCTGCAACAGAAACCATGAAACAAGAATTTCCCAAGCAGTAATAGCAACCACAGAGACAGCTTCAGCTTGTGAAGGACAAAGCATAAGATACAGTACTTGGGAGAGAAATGAAAGTTCATTTTTCGACTCATTCAAAAACCATCAATTAAACCACCTTTCAGACCTTACAGGTTTGCACTGGGTTTTCAACTGTTATTATTATTTTGGTAGTGAGCTTGTAGTTTGTCAAGGGAATATACCCTTCTGACCCTGCATGAAGTTTGCTGCTAAGGCAGAAATGTGTCCAGATTTGTTTACTATGAACCACACACAGGATCATATTTTTTTATGATTAGGAAAAAAATAACACAAAGCAAGACATCTTATTCAAATTTTAATCACTGAGGATCACTTCCTATTCAATTTTCAATTTAGATCTTAAATGAAAGGAACTTACCAGTTAGAGCGTACATGGTCTCGTTTATGTAACTCATGGTGGTTTAGAAAGCTAGCAAGGCTGTTCTGATATTAAAAGCAACAATGAAGGGAAGTGGTTAGTCAACTAGCTGGTTCTGTTATTCCCTCCCACTTCTTACAGCAGTACCAAACTCAAAGCTCATAATTCAGCTGACCATCCACTTCTTCCTTTTGTTTGTTTAAAAAAAAATAAAAAAAAAAAGAAGCATCACACGAGTTTTGCAGGATTATTAGTGTTTCAAACCAGATATTCAATACCTATAGCCATAATAAAATACTAGATACAACATCTAAGCAGTAATAATGTTTGCGGGGGAGGGGGGGGAGGGGGGAGAGAATAATCAAAAAAGAACCAAAAAATGACCAAAGAATAGTCTCTCTCATTGCTCCTTTGAACAGAAGCTAAAAAAACCACAAATCATGCTGCATTAGTTGGGATGGAAGAATAAACTAGCTGTATAGAACATTAGTCAAGTTACCTAACAGACTTGATCTAGCTGACTTTGGAGTCAATGGACGGGAATTTTTATGCAGACATTTATGCATCCGTGCATGAATAGGGGATGCTAACTAATAAAAAATGAGTATTTTATAGTCACTTCATACAGGTCAAAGTAACCAAGGGTAATGAAAGACAGAAAAAGAACTAAAAATTACATAATTATTTTTTAATTAATGTATTTAATTTTTACCTTAAAGCCACATTTGTAAATGTATTTTCATACACGCACTGTATGATTCTTCATTTCAGGTAACAATCTGATTCTCTGGAACTTATTTCAAATTAACATTTCACTGCTGAGACATGATTTTTCCTAATACACAATGTTTAACACCACAGAACTCCGAAAGAATTAATAGTCTCAATGTCCTGATTTAGTAAGCTCCTTTAAACCAAAAGAATTTCCACTTTTAGCAACAGTATTCGGAAAAAAAACAAGACACCTCTCTTTGGTTTTGTCCATTCAAATAATACAAAGCAGATTAAGACAAGTTGGTTCAAACTAAGCCACAGAAATAGCCCAAGTTTAACCTTATATTTGTGGTCTCATGGTTTACTCAACACTTTCCCTTTGGCATCTGTAAAGTTTTCAAAGATTTAGTGCCTGAACAATCCAGAGAAGTGAGCGTTTTGAGTACCTGAGATAAACTAGATCAATGTTCAACTTCCCTCTCTACCAAAAAAAACCCTTCACACCAGAAAAGCAACACTTGACTGAGCCCGCAAGGCACTGCACTCTCCGCGTCCCTCGCTCTGCCGCACGTGCACTGCCCAAGCCAGCAGCCTAAAGCAGCTCTCTGGCTTTCTTGGAAGAACGACCTTGCCACCACTCAGTAGAGACACTGTCGTACTTCACTTTCTCTCACATTTGTTTCTTTCTTTCTTCCATCCGTAGTTTGCCCATCTAACAACAGAGAAGCTACATTTTGTAAGAATTTTCAATGTACCCAACGCATACATCACCACCCTCTTTCCTGGCAGGACAGATCTAACAACATTCTTGTGGCATCTTCCCAGTAACTTGGCATTCAGCTGGATATTGCTGTAGCTCAACAGTGCAAAAGACCTTATAATAGTACTATTAATTTCTTAAATATTTACTTACTAAACAGCCTCTGTAGAATCATTTCCCTTCTGCTTGGAGGAAAAGAGACCCTCCAGAACCTGATGAACAGGTAACTTAGGTTATGAAAAAGGACTTCACTCAGCAGGGGTAGAAACATGGACTAGGTGACACTAGCTGGTTTTGAAGCAATTTCCTGGTATAGTAAGTAAATATAGTGTGATGTGTTTATGAACATGAAATAAATGCTGTGCGTTCCCCCTATCTCCCTATTTAAATGCTGCCCCATAGTTTCATTTCCTTGATGGTTAAAACATTTATGGGATTTCCAACACAGATGTACTCACAGCTGGTCTGTAACCATCGCTTCTTACTAAAGCTGCCCTTTGGCTTAAGGACAGCTTTTCCCTCCCTTATAATGGCTGCACTGGTGCAAACAAATCTGAGCCTGGTAGATCCGGAGCAGTTTCAACCACTTTCCACTCCACACGTTCTTTAGCATTGTTGCCCACACCAAGAAAATGTGCTCTTTTAAGGCTTTTATATTGTTCCTTTTCACTTCTGAAGGAATTGCTACACTGGCTCATCCAAAGTCAAAGTTATTCTCATATTTTTATCATGTACTGCAGTATCTATGTGCCCTACACATGCTGTGAAGTTACCATTATCCACGCAAACAATCTTCTCCTTTACGCCCTAAGGTGTTTATAATTTTTGCATGTCTACTGAAGAGGAAAATTTTCCTCTCTTTCTCCACGTTTTACAGAATGTTTGTCAACCTAGTTCTTTAAAATATATAAATATATATTTGAATTAGTAGAGTTAATGAATGCAAGTAATTCCTAGAGTAGGAGATTTTCATCATCATTTAAAAATCAACATTTAAAAGTACACTCAATCTTTAATTCCTTGCCATGTACAACATCATATTGTGCTTATTATTTGTGAAGTGAATGGCACATTACTCATGTTATTCCAGTAGAGAATTATATTGTTTCTCTTTTGTATCTCCTCTATCCAAAATGCATTGCCTTGCTATTTTCCCAGTATTTGTCATGCTTACTGCGCTGACACTTGTCTTCGAGTCAAATACTCCAACAATGGTGCTTCACTTACCTCAAAGGCTTAAAAAGCAAGAAAACCATTGTGCAAGCTGACAACTAAACAAGCAGGTGTTTAAAATATAGTTTAAAAAAAAGGCAAAGGTAACTGAGCACTAGATGCAATAGCACAGACGCAAGAATTCTACGCTTGAATTTTCTACTACTGGCTAAATCATGGCACAGTGCTACTACAAACATTATATATTAAAAAAAAAAAAAAAAAAAAGTCAAGCAAATCAGAAGTTTTCTACTTCAGAAGATTACCTAGGCATCTCTACAGTCTTCCCTCAATTTCCAGCTGTGAATGATCCAGAAATTTCAGCTGTAATGTATCACAGAAAGTTGTCTATAGTAAAACCTGGAAGAGAATTCAGTTTAGCCAAAGAGTAAGACCCTTAGCTGGAGCAGTAGAGCTGTGCTGATTCAGCCTCGCTGCTGAAGAACAGGGAAGATGACCTCTTATAGTTCTTTCACCTACTCACTAGTCAGTATAATACTCTGCAGCTTTTAGAAGCAGACATTAACCCACCCAATTTAAGACAAAATAGGTGTTAGGTGGAGAAAACTGAGGAATTGTCACAGATGTCCAGATTAGTCCTTACCTACATTAACATCATCACTACCTGCACACTTTCGAGATACGTTTGTTCAAACAAATCAGTTACCTGAAACATTTCTATAAACACAAAAGGGGACCAGTGCTTTATGCATGCTAACTGCATCCCAAAGAAAAGGGGCTAAAAAAAGCCCCCCCCCCAAAAAAAAAAAAAAAAAAAAAAAAAAAAAAAAAAAAAAAGTAGCTCTCAGATTCTCTCTAGTTTCTAAATAAGCAAACTATTATTCAAACCTCCATGGAAAGCTTTTGACATTTTTCCTCAAGATCCGCAAATCTGGGACCTCTGGAACTCATCGGAGAAACAAAGTTGGAGATCCTATTGGTATGTGTGACGCTCCTCTGTATCTGCTTGTGCCTTTCTACAGATTATGAGACAGCATGAGACAGAGCAGTTACTTAAATAACAAGAACAGAGCTCTAGAAGCAGCAATTAAAAGATTCTTTCAATACCTGCCGAAATCTCAGCATTCATTTGTAAAGTGGCTTATCAAGAGAGCGTAAACTTTAAAATCTGATAGCAGATATAAGTTATTGTAGTGCAGGAGCCTAACGCTTTCTTCATTAGTCACGATATACATAACTAATATGTATCCCACATGGCAAACCATGCCAGACTTCAGGGCACCCCACGCATTTTGGTAGAGTTAACTATAGTGTCTACCGCTCTACTCATTCTACTTCTATGTGTGCAAATGCTGCTGTGTTTGTTCAGATGTTTCTACTGGGTTAACACCACCACAGCACTTGAATGACAAAACACGATAAAGGAGGAAAACTCTTGTTTTGTATATCAAATATGTATTTTTCTTCCCAGCATAACTGTTAACTAGGCAAGTATCAAGCCAATTTCTAAAAATCATCCTTGCTCTCTTGAGAAATCATTACAGTTCTCCTTATTTAAAATAAAAACATAAAAATATCTAAACTGTTCCAATCCCCATTTAGACCAGTTGTTACGCATTACTGAAATTCCTTGAGGAAGTGCAACTTTTACAAATTTGGACAGCTTGTTTCATTTCCCTAAGCTGTTTCTTTATATCTTTTGCCTAAAGGGGGGGAACAAAAACAAAACAAAAAAACACCCACCACCAGCAGAATCTTTAAAAAGTGTTCATATGGACAAAACAGAAATGGCCTCTTTTTTAAAATTGACCTTCTATTACAAAAAGTTTTAGGTTGTTCAGTGGACTTTAACTCCTACTTAATTTTACATAGCAATGCGCAGCCCTGGCAATATGTGTAGCATGTGCTACAGCGTAGCACTCAGCTAGTCAGAGGACTTTGGTTTTCTGGAAATTTCTTGGAAGAGCAAAACTTTTCCAGTCTCCCTGTCCCCAGAGGGCAGGCAGCGCTGCCTGCAGAGCCCTCCGGAGGCCGAGAGCTCCCCCAGGGGAACGCTGGGCAACTATTTGCATTGTGGCAGAATCCGCCCCAGCTGCCCTTTTTCGAACTACCTTGAGGTTTCTCTTAACACACAAAGACTCCAAGACTAAACAAGCACTAAATTAAATGAGAACTCTCTTTATCCTGTTTCAGGTTACAGAAAGAGCAAGTTTACTTTACAAAGATTTTCGGAGTCTAGAAGACAAGTGTAACTTGCGTCTGCATCACTGTTGGTACGGGTCCCTCAAGCTGTTCCTGGATGGAGTCACTCCAAGAAGGTTCAGCACTGCCTCCTCCATGAACGACAGTCACAAACCAGGGCCTCTCTCTGTTCTTACGTTACTCATGTTCCACAGCCAGAAAATAAACTGTATTTTGCAGATATTTGTTCTTACATCTTGATCCTCACTGTGTGAAAAAGACTCTGAGCATGCTGGAACTTCTGAAGTTATTTTAGGTGGCTTTCCTAAATAATGTTTTCTCTTACGATCAAATGTCCCATTACCCTTCATTATGTGATCTGAGCCATTGTCCACAGTTTGACTTGAAAAAAACAGATGACCAAAGCAAGACACATGAAGCTGTCGCAAAGGACTGAACATCTGAAGTAAAACTCTTAAGCCAGATTTGCTACTCATTTTAAAACATACCTTTTTTTGAAATTGTCTTACATACACCTGTCAAAACCCAGAGAGATCAGCACCTTATGCACAAGGCCAAAACACTGATGGCAAAAGCACAACGGTTTATCTATCATGCTGTGATATTTCATTTGCAAAATGCTTATGCAACGAAAATCCTGAGTTCCACATTTGTTCACTGGCATTTGCGTGTGCAACGGTATCACCTCTTGTAACATTTCTTGTAACAGCTCTGTGTTCTCCACCCTTACACACACACACAGTACTTCATAATACATTCTAGATGCTTCCTCCACTCTGAAAGAAGACAAATCAAGCATTAAAGGCTGTTTGTGATCCCACTGCTAAAAATGACTGCCACAGGATGCTAAGAGTGAAAAAACTTTAAACAAGATTAGATCAGACAGGATGAGATCTTTTGCCCTCTCACTCTGCATTTCAGAGTACACAGCAGCTATGGAAATAAGCCAAAATACTAGCACATACATGTCAAGTTGGGCACAATTTCTAATTGAAGACTACACATTTCATATAAGTTCAAAAATACCGAAGTTGGCTTCCAGAATCCTTTTAAAATTTCCTTTAATTTCTAGATGACATACTGAAAACATGAAAAAAAATGGCATAAAACGTGACAGATTTGGTGCTTACAGCAGTACTTCAAAAAACTCAGTGTTTTTTTGTACTTACCTTTAGTTGCTTTTAAGGTTTCCATTTTTAGCTTATGTATTCCAGATACACCACACCAATGTTTTCAAGAACCTTAAATACAGACCCTGAAAATGTGAGTCAGGAAAAAAAAAAAAAAAAAAAAAAAAAAAAAAAACACCTACTCAAAAAAAAAAAAAAAAAAAAAAAAAAATCCTCGGTCAATTTGAAGAACACTGACCTGGTATAGCTAGAAAATTTGTATTTGCAGGAGGAAAAAATGGTGCAGAGGATAACAGACTCCAAGCCTGTTATTTCAGTGTGGGCGGGAGGAAGATAAAGGACAAGTGTTGCTACATAGATTCTACAACTACTCTTCATCATGTTTTTAACATATGGCACGGATGCACAAAGCTCCAAACGAGGAGCATTTTGGATGGAGCTTTTTTTAAAATCACAAGGATTAACAAGTGAAATAGAGTACTAGGAGTGTCTCAACAGAGGGAACACCATATAAAACACTTTGCTCCCCCTTATCAAAGGAAAGTATCTTCCACTTTCTTTCCAAACCTGGTATCGAAACGGTCAAGAGAGCATATTCCAACTGTTAATTTTGGCCAGAAGACATCAACGGGATTACTCCCAATCTGCCCAGATTTCACAGCTATAGCCACTAGCAACATTTTTGTATTCTCCTGCTTTTTGGTGAATAATTTACCTATCATTGACGTTTCCAGGCTGCATCTAAAATCTGTATTAGGATGAGATCTGAACATGTATCAGCTATTCCTCTGCATACTTATTTTCACAGAAAATAAAACTGGGTACGTAGCGCAGCCAGGAACTGCAGCACATACCAATAAGTACCCATGGAACAGATCCCAGACATACAAGAAGATCATTAAATTCACTAGGATTTATTTTTTTTACTTCATCTTTTATTATTAGAAGACAACTCCAAACACCGATCACACACTTATGCATTAAAGTTTTGACAGTAGAAAGACTATCTTACCTCCTATACTTCCCTTTTTTGGCACTACTTTAGATATAGAGATGACTGCTGAAGAAAGCGACCTCTGTTTTTCAGGGAATTGTAAATGCAAGAGCTAACGTTACTATATTTACTTTGCCTCATACTTTCAGCATTACAGAGAAAATAGCTTAAAAAAAACAGAGGAGGAAACCCCTGTAAGGATTCTTTTTCTCCTAATTTCTCAGTCACTTTCTATCTCAGTTTTGGAACCTTCCTTTTCTCCTTGTTTCTCCCCAGAAGTAGCAACAAAGGTAGTTTATGGTACAGACACTAAAAAGATCATGCTGATAATTCAATGATTAAGAGAGCAAAATAGTTTAAAAATAGAGAGCAAATATGTCTAATGCTAGCTGAATAACCTCTCCCTGCTTTTTCCCTCTAAATTGTGTCTGTCTCTTTACCAACATTTCTTCCTCTTCTGAAAGAGAAGTCCTGCACAATCACATCTATCTTATAGATAGAAAATGGCATGTAGATTTTTGAAGTGCAAGTGGCTCAGAAAAGAAAAAGATTTACTCACAAATCAAATGAGAACTGATTTTTGTTTTGCCAAGACTGTCCTAAGGTCTAATGTTTTCAAACTGGTATCTCCTGAAAGGTAACATTTTAACAATAGAGATTTTATTTTACATAATTACTCCTGAAGCTTTCAAAGCTGTCTGCTCAGCTTCACACTGGCTACATAGAGCTTGATGAACAGAGCAGCTTTACGTGGACTTTTAGTCAATAATGCCTTAGGTTCTAGATATTAAGCTGCAGTTAGATGTGGAATCTTCTAATCTCTTGTTCTGCTCATCAGTATGACTTACATATGCCATTCTCTAATTGTTTAATGAGAAGCTTAAAAAAAAGAAAAAAAAGGCAAAATGAGAAACATTTAAAGGTAGAGATTTTGAGGGACTTGATGCCAACTTGCACTATTTACTTTTTTGTAAAGAAACTAATCTCTTCCATGAAAGAGAGTGACTTCTATGGGGGAAAGTTTTAATCTTCAAAGCGGTACATATTTTATTTTGCTCTTAAAAGCAAAATAAAATGTTATTTTCTGCTGAAGCAGGGAGAATTTTGAATGATATTGCACAAGTGATTGTACTGGAATCGTTTTCCAGTGTCTAAGCACATAATACCTACCTGCTTTCATAAGTAACAGAGAATCTGTTCCAATGTTGTCTTCATTTTTAATTCTAACGGGAGATAGCTGCATTTGGATGTCAGTGTCTTTAAACAGTAAGGAAATAGTACGGCTCTGCAATGTACCTTTCGGGGGGGAGGGGGGGAAGCCTGTAATTATCACTGTATGGTACCCTGTATATCTGTGTGCACTCAAATATAAAAAGTGCCTATTATCTGTACTGTTAGAGACTACAAAATGTGCACCTTTAAGGCAGTACAGCAATTTAACAACGATGGTGCTTCTTTAAATAACTATGTTAGAAGAATGAGCATTAAACAACTTTTAATGGCTGTGTCTACAGAAGACTTTGTGGCACTAAGCCACAGATCTTTCTCATCTGAAATTTATATTTAGATCTGTAATTTCTTTTATCTGTATACCAATTTCTCATTGTTACAGAACATATGCTCTTCCTCAAAATAACTTGCTATTTTTGTACTATTACTCAGCCGCATACTTCCACAAAGCTGCAAGTGTTACTTCAGATAAACTTAGCAGCTTTTTGGCTAGCTTCCATGTTACTTTAATGACAGAAAAGAGACTACCTAATGAAGCATGTTCCTGTACCCCCTCCACCACACTTGAGTTTGCTCTGAGTGAGGACAACAAACCCAGTTGTTTATCAGTCCCCAGTCAACTAGTGGGGATGGAGGGGAGGAAAAAGGACGAGTTCTTGCACAGTTCCCCTCTGGTAGAAGCCCTTTGGACAGGGACGGTATCATACCCTACCTCTCAGTAACTCGACTTTTTCTGCTATTTTCAAATGTTTCTGAACAGAAAACAGCAGCGGTTCAAACTGCAAGATTATTTTATTAAAGACTGGATGAAAGAGAATGTTAAACATCCACAAGGTTTAAGAAAACTGTTCACAAATCTGATAAGCATCTTTTTAATTCTTTAATATGATACATTCAGCTACAGCAACTTAAATTTCAAATGTTTTAGATAAATTACCCCATTCACAAATATGACTGTGCAAAACATATTTCGGCAACAAAAACTCTTATCTTTATAAGTGATTTATTGCAATCAGAGAGATATGCAAGTTTTGCAGTGTATTTTTTAAAATACAGATCACACACACACTTCATATAGAAATAAAGTATTTCAGTATTCTTCAAAAGGAAGTAGCAGCTTGTTTCCTACAGGATTTGAAAAACAAATTGAGTCTTCCTCTCCATTCTGATCATCACAGTAGTTTCAAATTTGTACAGATACAGAAAAAAAGGAAATTAGCATGACAATACTACTAGCTAAAACATATTTGCTTTCTATTTTAAGTCTTACATTACTATTTTAGACCACACTATGTGGAGTTTATCATACAAAATAATACTTCCTCATGCAAAAATCTCAGTTGTTCGATCACATCATTCATACATATTCTACCCAATTCCTCTAAAGTCTACAGAACCAGAAATTTTGTCATACTGGTATGTAAACACTTTCTAATCTTGAAAAAAAAATATTCCATAACTTAAACAAATTTTGACCGAAGTAATTTATTGAATTGTAATTTTATAATGTCAAGCCTAAAGAGGCCTTGCTAAATTTAGTGACTTTGGGCCACTGACCTTCCTCTGTAGCTCCTCCCTGAGGAAGCTATTAAATCTCTGTTCTGATAGATCTTCAAAATGTTTTGAAGAACTAGCATTTAAATAACCAGAAAGTTTCCATTTGTTTGGGGATGTTCTGAGAGGAAACACATTGCTTGTAAGAATTGCTTAAAACTACAGGAAAAAAAATGTTTTGGACACAAGAATTCTGAAAATTAAGTGCAAATAAAGTTGCTCCACCACACAGTGATTGTATCATAGGCTGTTTGCACAGCTCCAGTTCTGCAGAGCTCTAGTTTTTTGGGTAGTTTCTGGACAGTCAACAAATAATTTACAAGCCATTGTGAACTTACTTCCCCTTACGTGTGTGCTATCATTTTTTGAGTGGTTTTTATTTTCCTACAGTATTCAGAGCTGACAATTATTACCTGAGGAAAAATTATCCTCAGCTGTTTGTGATCATAAGTAAAACTGCCAGGACACAAATGAGTTGTGATGGAAGCAACCTCCAGCTGAGGAGCACTGAAAGAACTGAGAAGGGACATACCTCTTCAACTGCTCCAACCAGAAGAGGTCTGACCAAGTTTAGGGTGTTAGCCCCGCATTTAGCTAACAGAAATTAAACTATTCTTTTATAAATATATTTTTATTAGCATTGCCCTATCAGCATTAACTAACCTGTAAGCTACTTTTGCAGAGCTTTCCGTATTTGTTACACTATTCCTGCTAAGGCCTGCTCCACCTTACACAACTCAGCAGGATGTAAAAAAACTCTAAGGAGGAAGTTGAGGCTGTTCACCGAGAGGCAGGGAGGGGACACCAGTAATGTACTGACCTTTTGTTTTCAGTTTTCCATATTCTACCGCATTCCACGCGCTACTGGTAAGTAAATTACTCATCTTATTTAAAACTAGCAGAACAAAAGCAAAAAGTGTAACTGCCATGCTGGTTTAGTCATCAGAATCCACTCTTTCTTACTAAGTTATCCCCATAGTTTATCTGCTGGGGAATCAGATAACTGCCTCACCGCACCGCAGGGCCACTACCACTCATTATCATTAACCCACCTGCACCCACATGGACATGGCTAATCTGGAATATTTGCCCCTCTTTACCACTCCATATCATGCTAGGAAACTAGTATCTTCTATTTTCACCGAAGCGCATTATAATCACAAATTGCAAACTAAAGTCAAGTCTATACAAGATGTTTTTACTGCTATAGTACTGCTGGCTAGCAGAATCTTTCAATATCAGACATTAACAGATAGTTAAAAAAAAATTTTAACACTGTAGTGTCTTTGCTGGGCATATTCTGATGAAGAAAGGCTTTACAAACCAAAAGGGAACTCAAAAAAACCCCCACAATTAGCAGCAAGACAAGAGTACAATGTTCAACTACATCTACGTGAATGATCTTGTAGCCTGAAATGGGTTCAACTGTAAATCGACAAATAATAGAAGAATAAGTAGCAGGAAAAAACAATTAAGCAATCTGACCTCTGTATACATCAGGCAAGCTTGAATCAAAGCTCATTTGATTAAAAAAATTCAAAACACAATCAACAGAAATTCTAGACTGTATGTTGTATAACAGTCCTAGTCCACAGTTTGAAAGAGCTAACATTCAGTTATTGAAACTGTTAATTATTCAAAAGTAATGCAGCTGGACATCTCAGAGAGCCTTCCAGTCTCCTGATACTCATTTGACAGTTTCTCTCCATTAAGTGAGAGGCTGGGGCAGGTTTGGGGCAGGAGCTGTGACCCCATGGCGGGGCCGGGATGGAGCGTCTGTGCCTGAGAGGCTGCGCCCGTGGGAGGGACCCACGCTGGGGCAGGGCCTGAGGGGCTGCAGCCCCTGGGCAGGGCTCACTCTGGGGAAGTCCATGAACCGTCTCCCATGAGAGGGAGCCCAGGCTGGGGCAGGGCAGGGTGTGAGGAGCCCTCCCTGCGGGGGAAGGAGCGGCAGAGACACGAGTGAGGGACTGACCGCAGCCCCATTCCCGTCCCTGCGCTGCTCGGGGGGAGGTCGGGAATCGGGAGTGAAGTTGAGCCCAGGAAGAAGGGAGGGGTGGGGGGAAGGAGTTTTAAGATTTAGTTTTATTCTCTCATTGTCCTACTCTGATTTAAATAGTAATAAATTAATTTCCCCACGCCGAGCCTGTTCTGCCCGCGACAGTAACTGCTGACTGATCTCCCTGCCCTTCTCTCGCCCCACGAACCTTCCGTCCCATCTTCTCTCCCCTGCCCAGCCGCGGAGGGCAGTGACAGAGCAGCTTTGGTGGGCACCTGGCCTCCAGCCGGGTCAGCCCACCTCAGCTGGCAAACAACATGACTATGCTTACACCTGTCAGTCAAAAACCTGACGTCTGCCACCTGAAACACTCGTCTGATCAACACTGTACTGCAAAATACCTCCAGAGCTAAATAACTGCATGCATTTGAATTCTCAAAAAAAAAACCAACCAAAAAAAAAAAACAAAACCCACACCCCTACTAGAATATCTGAATCACTATTCAACTTAAACGTCTGGGATTGCACTCTTCTGATTTCCTAGAGCTGATTCCCAGTGAATTTGTTGTCCAGATGTGCTGGATCTTTAAAATTCTGGAAAATCAGAAAATCTTCCAGATTCTTATAAAACACCACTTCAGGCTCATTGAGATTACTTAAGCTTTGACCTACTGTAAAAAGAAACCATTCTTTGAAAGAGAGCTTCAGTTACCTGTCCAAAATTCATGCTGTTCAATTTCTATGTCACACATTAATGTGATTTCAGCTCTTATACCATAAAAAAAGTGTGTGCGTATATATATAATCCAAAACCCATCATACATTACATTACTTGTATATATTTTATTAGAGCATATAATTTAAGAGAAATGCTTCAGGAAATTAATATTGCTCATTAAGGACAGCATGTCACAGTTCTACATTCACATTGAAATAAGCCAAGAATTTGTCAATCACAAACTATTCAGCAGACACCAGAAAAGATGGTTTGACATGCAAAGTAGTATTATGGGCTTGAATGACACATTTATTGATAAAATGTGCATATCCCCATTTTAAGTGCATATTTCTACATCTTAAACCAGATTTAGTTTTCCAGCTACAAGAAAATGCATTTTGTAAATTCATATTCAGACTACTGTTACGTAACCCCAATCAATACTGTTAATTTCTGCACGTCTTGCATTTTTTGGTTTGTGATAGCTTCTATCAATAAAAATAAAGTACAGTAGTGTACCAAAATCCAGACTTTTGAGCTTTGATTAGGAATATTAGTTCCTAATATTAGAAATATTCAACTACTTTGAATTTAATAAGTAGCTTTATCTCTTCAAGCATCCAGGAGACAGGCCAAATGAATGTATAAGAAGTATTTGCATTTCTTTAACCTTTAAGTTGTTAGCTTTTCCAGTAGATTAGAATAAAAGTATGCAGGAGTTGGAAGATATGGAAACTCAAGCCCTGTGAAGACATTTTCAACAAAATTATTTTAATTTATTCAGGATAGAAATGCAAATAAATCTTTTGAACACATACTGAGCATAGAATGAGACTTCAATAGAATTGTTATAACATGGGAGGTGGGGGGGGGCAAATGGAGAGAAGTATTAGTGTGGCAGCTTGGAAAAGAGACCTTCTAAGGATTTTAATCAATGAGTAATTTTCAAACTAATATCAGAAAACCCAGCAACTCTTTTCAATAAAAAGTCCCATATAGAATAACACTGGTTAGTTTAAAAAAATATATATATTTTTTTTTAATCTAAGAAAGATGAGAGCTGCTAGTATGTCTTACTGTTCCTTGAGGCTGAGAAGACTGTGATGAGTACCACTGTCTGATCTCTCTCACTTATGCACCCTCCTTTTGCCTCTCTCTCTTTCCTCACAGAGATATTTTATGTAAATATAGGAAATAGGTCTGTCAGATGCATCAGGCATTTAGTTCTCTCAGGGAGGAGGAATGACAACAAATATTTATGCAAACATGTTAAGCTTTATATACATATATAGGTGGTGGAAGAGCACGCACTTATGATCAGATATAGCACTAAAAATTATTGCAGAGTACACACAGAATAAATATGTTCACACAGACCATCATGCCAGATATCCACCAAAACTATTGAAAATTATTTAGCATTTATAAGAAAAGGCTGGAAAAGGGATGATCCTTTCCTCTTCCATTTCTGTTCTCATCATAATCCCTTGATTCTCAGAAGTAACAAAGAAATAACAAAATGCCAAAAGAAATAAGTACAGGTTATTTATAGTATTTAAAACTAAATATGGACAAAATTTATTTTTTATTGCTTAAAAATATATATTTGAAGAAAACTCAAATTACATTAAAACTTTATTGCAATGTTGACTAGTTTGGATATTATTTGCTATACATCCACCCTAATTAATATTAAAATGGTATCATTTACTGGAACTCAGACCTTTTTCTTCTTTTCCCTAACTTTAATTTATTGTGGCAAATGATATGGAAAACCCTCAAACTCTGCCATAAGATGAATATCCTTTCAAATACAAAAAGGGACACGTATCACTTTAAAGGTTGTAAGGAAAGCTAGAAAAAAAAGCAACCAGATAACAGAAGACTTTGAAAGATACACTGTACAGGAGGGAATATATTACCAAATAGAATAAAAGTCTCAGCTCTTTTCTAAGAACTAGCCTAACTCATTTCATCTGGCTTCTAGTCACTATCCATGAACAGACATAAAGGGTCCTCTCCCTTCCAAACACCAAAAGACTTTAAATCAGAAAAGCGTGCCAAAGAGAACACCTATCTGACTTTCACCATCTTCTAAAGTCAAAATGGCTTTCAGAGCCATGTTTACGCTAAAATGCAGTATGATTGGGTGCAATATGACGGTACTCTTGAAAGGCTTACTATGGCAGTTCTTCACGAAAGGAACCTATGGAAGGGTGTTAAAATTGCGTCGCAGTATTCTTCTGCTTGTACAACAGGCCAGGCCAAATTTGATGAGAGAAATCAGGTCTGCATGGAACGTAAATCCTGTCAGTCACACCTGATTAAAGTTGTAGGAAAAGATTAAAGTTGAAATTACTATTCCATTAATGGTAGATCTCATGAGAGAGATACACTTCTCCCCACCGTTCCCAGGGTTGGACTAGATGACCGCTAGCGGTCCCTTCCAACCCAAAACATTCTATGACTCTATGATTCTATGACTTGTTACTCTCCCAGCCACCATTAAACACTTTCACTCCCTCGCTTGGTCTGGCTCATCCTGCCTCCTCATGGTCACTGAAATGATCAGGGTTTCAGAAATTGTTTGTGTTGTTGGCTTCCCAACATATCTCACTAACCCAGCTTGAAGTACAGCTACGTGGAAAATTAAATACATCTAAGAGGGGACAACTTTTACCACATCCTTTTCTTTTGGACCTTCTTCTACCGCTTCTACTACCACAGGCATGAGTGGCACAAACGTCCTAAGCAACTGTAAAGCATAGCTGACATTCAGGAAGAGGATGGTATACGAGGTCTGATAGTGATTTTCAAATTGAACAATCAGCTTTGAGAGAAGTTATAAAACTGCTCTACGATCAGCTACAAGGGTAGGGGAAAAACAAGAGGATCCAGCTCTTCAGTGTTTCACAAGTGTCATGGTTGCCATGAACCTTGCAACAATACATCTCCAAGGAAAACGTAGATCACTTTAAAGGCACTACAAAATCATGTTCAATAAAAGCACATAAGGTAAGACTGTGCAATTCAAATGAGGCCCTTTTGGGAAATTGCAAAGAAGGAGCCAAATTTCACATTACCCCAATGAAACAAGTACCTCAGGCAAGCCCTGATATTCCCAGTGCACTGCCGTGTCTATTAAGACAGTGAAAAATCCTTTTTTGGGGGGAGGAGCACTTTGGCTTGACTTCCTATTGCCAAAAGATGGAAATACTTGGCAGCTCTTAATTGTACTTAGAGACATGAGTACAAGCCAAACTTGAGTGAGCAAATGGTTTTGTTTACGGTAACATAGTGAGCTTAAAACAATCAAAAAAAAGTCCATCCCCCCTCTATATATAATAGATTTTTAGAAATTTCATCTTAAATGAAGAAGAAACTCAGAGGAAAAGATATATTAAACCAATCCAGATTTACTTTTAAAGAAGAGTGGTTAAACTAGTTGATCTCTATTATGGATACTCATTCAGGATTAAATTAATTCCATGCAGCTTAGTTCACTTCCAAAATAAATTAATATAAATTAAATTAAGGAAACTAATTTTGAAAGCATTCTGAACAAGGATTTAATGCAATTTAACTAATCTACTTCAAGTCTAGTTAGTGCAGATTAATATTTTGAGTACCCTTGCGTAAACAATCCCAAAGATCTTGGAAATGCTATCATGCAGAAAGACCTAGATAGTTTTAAGAGCACAAACTATAATATATGTAAGGCCCTCCGTATTAAGTATTAACCTTTGCTACAGCTTTCTCTTTCTTCCTGCTCAACTTTGTTTTAAAAAAAAGGGACATCTGCATTTAAATTATTAAATTTTGATGTTTTTTCTTTAATAAATGAATTTTTCTGTTCTGGTGGTGGTGTCAAAATGTGAATAAGGATGAAGTTGATGAAGCAACTAAATCAGTGGACAATGAAAGAGCACCCAAAGGGTAGTGGTCAATGGCTCAATGTCCAGATGGAGATCAGTGATGACTGCTGTCCCTAAGGCGTCCGTACTGGGACCAGTACTCCAACATCTTTGTCAGCGACACAGACACTGGGATCGAGTGCACCCTCAGCAAGTTTGCAGATGACACCAAGGTGAGAGGTGCAGTTGACACACCTGAGGGACAAGATGTCATACAGAGAGACCTGGACAGGCTGGAGAGGTGAACCTCATGAAGTTCAACAAGGCCAAGTGCAAGGTCCTGCTCCTGGGTTGAAGCAACCCCCGGTATCAATACAGGCTGGGGATGAAGGGATTGAGAGCAGCTCTGCTGAGAGGGACTTAGGGGTACTGGTGGATGATAAGTTGGACATGAGCCAACAATGTGCATTCGCAGCCCAGAAGGCCAACTGTCTCCTGGGCTGTATCACAAGCCACGTGGCCAGCAGGTCAAGGGAGGGGATTCTGCCCCTCTGCTCCGCTCTGGTGAGACCCCCCTGCAGTGCTGCCTCCTGCTCTGGGGCCTCAGCACAGGAGAGACACGGAGCTGTTGGAGCGGGGCCAGAGGAGGGACACAGCAATGATCCGAGGGCTGGAGCAGCTCTGCTGTGAGGGCAGGCTGAGAGAGTTGGGGCTGTTCAGCCTGGAGAAGAGAAGGCTGCGGGGAGACCTGATTGCGGCCTTCCAGTACTTAAAGGGGGCCTATAGGAAAGATGGAGGAAGACTTTTTAGCAGGGCCTGTAGTGACAGGACAAGGGGTAATGGCTTTAAACTGAAAGAGGGAAGATAGAGACTAGATACAAGGAAGAAATTCTTTACAATGCAGGTGGTGAAGCACTGGAACAGGCTGGAACGATAATTCTCAGACCACGCACAGCAAGAAGGAAAGGAGGAACAAAAATCTAATCCAAACATGGAGTTCTACAGACACAACCTGACTGTTGGGCAACTAAGGCCCAGCTCTCTCAGTTTCAGCTGCCTTGACTCTGTTGAAGTCATGTCTGAAAAATATTCAAAAACCCTAGGAAAGATTGGGCTCTACTACAATGAAAGAAGATTCTTGAATGGACAACTAAATACTTGGAGATATTGAGTATTTCTCCGTAAGCAAGTCCATAGTTTCTTAAATTTGGTCATGAGTTCACTTAACAAGAAATCCTGCAAGCTAGGGCAGTCCTAGGTACCCTGTCTTCACTTGTTCATGAGCATGGTCTGTCACAACTTCCATCCCCTAAAAGCTGCCTGTTGTGCTGCTGCTGCAAATGCTTCCAAGGGCATTTCTGTCAAAAGGTACCAGATTAGCAAAGCCCTAACATTTAAACAATTGATAACAATCTGATTGCTCTGACTGAACACGCTCTGGTCTGAGAGGGCACTTCAGCTACTGCTACGCTCGGAGATACCTGGCAGGGAGAAACTAACACTGCGTTGAAGACCGGTAAGAGAAGGCAACCTTTTTTTTTCCTGCTGAATGAACCTCAGCCTACATCTTAACATGATCAGTGTTAGACACAGATTTAAGTAAAAACTAAATAGCTTTCAAACAAATGAGAACTAATTAAACCAAAAATTGCTCCTGAAGTTTAATGAGACTGAGTTGTTCCAACAAAAAAGCATGCTCAAAACATTGTTACAAGAAATTCTCTCTTGAGGCCTTTTAAGTGAAACATTTAGATACTTCATGTGTTGTTTGAGAAGGAAGTTACTCGAATTTTTAGAAATTAGAGTACAATCACTAAATTCAGGAGCCAATTATATGCTCCAAATCTGGTCAAAATCATCCCTTCTTGCTCTTTCTTCCTTTAAAAGTAACTAGCCCCTTGTGGCACAATTTACTGCAGGTACCTTTACTAGTACTACTTTGCTTGTACCCATTCAGATCTGCTGAACAACACAATCAACATCAAGTTAATTCCATGTCTAATGTTCATCTCCTCATCAGGTAAGTGGAAAGGGAGGTAAGTAGTAGACATGCAATGCATTATTTCCTCTCCTCTACCAGTTTCTTAATAATGGAAATGCTGAAATCTCAACCAAAATACTCAAGGGCTCTCATTCCCCCTTCCCTTCTTGCCCTTCTGTTGAGGAGTGGGTCATAATTACCCTATGGTAAATAGGCTGGGAATCATTTGTAGGTCACTGACAAATATTTAAGTGAGAAAGCCTGGAGCAATCAAATCATCACAGAGCTTTTCCTACAGCTGGGATGATCTAAACCCAGACACTCAACAGTTTAAGACTGCATGTCATGTATACAGCTACTTAAAAATTCATCTGCACAGCTTTATCACTTCTGCTGTCAAAAACTAAATAAATTCCTGCAAATTGATTTCAACCTAAAACATCTTATAACCTGACTACAAGTGTTACTATTTTAAGATCCACTTGTAAATCGAACTTGCAGTCATGTTCAAGCAAGGACAGATTTGCAAGTTCTTAAATTACTAATTGTTTCAGCCAATAGTCAAACACAACAAAGACATGCTATTTAAAATAATGTAAATAACACATTTTTAAAGCACTTTTGAAAGTTATTTTTCATACAGAAATGCTTCCAAAAAAGTTTGTAACCTAAAACACTGCTTGGCATCAATTAGTATAAAAAAAATTACAGGCCACAAAAAGACTGATTAATCTACTTCCTGCAGTTTAAAAAAAAAAAATCTCATGACTCATGAGTATGACAGGTGCAAAAGAATTGAAGTTGAGGACAGAATGCAACACTAGGAGTTTCACACAGCTTTGCACTGTAGGTAGATTTAAATATAAGCATTTAGGAGGGGAGGAAAAAACCCCAAACAAACAAACAAAACACAAACACACACAAAAACCACCCCTTCTCTTACCCACCCATGACTGACCTAGTTCTGATAGCTACTACTACCTTCAGAGACAGGCTGCAATTTTTGTGCAGTTTCTCATAGGAGGCTTAAATTAATAAGATGATGACAATTTGCATGGTAGACATTGGAGTTAAGGAATTCTGGGAGACTGGATAAAGCAGAGAAAGAAAAATCCTTACCAAACCTAAAGAAAAATTTCATGCAGAAAACAGCATTTCTTTCAGAAAATGTTATTATTCCTTTAATTACAGCAAATAGTGCTAAGGTTAAAAGAAAGAAAATCAAACACAAAACCAAAAAAAAAAAACCAAACACCACACCAACCTAAAACATCAATAGAACATCAAAAGCTTACCTAAATCCAGTTATAGAAAATGTAAAACACTGATGGCATAAAGCTGTGGAGACATTTAATCACTCAATACGACTGCTTCATGGCAGCTGTATGTAGTTTGCATTATCTGCCTGTAAAGCAGTCACCTTACTCAATCCCGGTTTTCACAAGCCTTTGCTTAAACCAAGACTCATTTCTGGATCTCCTGCACAACAGTCTTTATCTGACATCATTGCTTAAAATCCTGATCCCTGCTTTTCAGGTTTGTACAGCTTGGCTTCTGTTACGACAATCCCTGGAAGAGGGATTCCTCAAATACATTCCACCTCCTTCCCCCAGGTTTTCATGGAATCATAACACGAGCCTTGCTAGCCAAGTACTGGACTGAACAGCAGTTTATACGCACACAGCTAGAAGGGCCTGGAGGCTGTGCCATTTCACACAATGCTCCCCAAGACACAGATCAGTAGATGTTGTAAATAGGATGATACTGCCGGTTGAGATACTCACCTTCAAGCCTCTCAATCGAAGCAGAACTCCCTGTCCAGCCTGGTTACAAATCAAATCAGGTAGACTTGAGCTTCGATTTCCCACTTCCTAGATTAGTCACTGAGACTCCCAAATACAGTCTGAACGCAGGTCTGCAACAGCAGGCTGGCAAATAGTGGAAACCGCCAAGTATCAGAACAGGTTTTGGTTTGAATACCATCAGTTAAGCAAAAGTGCTGCAAGGAACCCTTCCTGAAATGATATGGGCTGTTGTTTTGATGTAGACTTGCCAGGTATCATTCTGACACGCTCCCTATAGCTTTTGTAATGCTTTACCCCTACAAATTTATCCCACACAGGTCCCACTGATCATTATGCCATTAATTTCACATAAATCATTCTTCCCTTGCTTTCAGTGCAACTGTTCCCAGAGTAAATGCCCTGTTGTACAAAGATACATAGTCATAGTCTAGTTCCTGACCAATACAGCTGTGAGCAGGGATTGTGCGCACCTTTTAGCATTGTATAACCCTCCTTGGGCTTACCCATGTGGAGAAATATTAAAATAAATTAACATTTTACTGGTTCTCTAATTGGAAGTGTCTGTTCGAAACAAATATGTTTATCAAACAGTTTGACTGGGAAAATACATTACTGTAGCTGTAGTTACCCAAATTACATGCTGTCTAAAGCAAAAAGGGCAAAAGCCATCTGGCTCCATATAACTTATATTTTCTAGACAGCTTGCAGCTGGTTCTGATTAAGCAGCATCTCATTACTCCCAGAGATCTATTTTTAACTCTGCAAGTTTATTTTTAGGGCTCACACATCCAAGGCACATGGTGTTTACATTAATAAATGAACAACCGCCTACAGTTAAGAAAAGCTTTGTGCAATTCTTGTGGCACAGTCACTGTGCAACATAGATGGATGGTTAAATAAAACATCATGTGTACTAATTAAAGAGACCTTGCCCACCTCCTGGCTCTTTACAGGACTGCAGAAAGTATCTCGAGGGAGCTTGAAGGGCAGGAGGAAGGTGGTGCTAGACAACAGGATGACTTACTTCAGAAGTAACATTGGGTGGCATGTCCTAGGAAGACAGTACGTATCTCCTGGCCCAATCCCTCCCCAGAAGAGTCTCTTTTTTCATATGGAATCTACCGATTGCCCACACAGCTGATCTCTGTATGTTATGCAGCCACATGTATAAAGTAGCGGAAATACTGTCCTTGCCATTTAAGAACATTCATTCTGAAGCGGAAAACAATGTACAATTTAGAATGACTGAAAGCTGCTACTACAGCCCCAAATCTATAAGAACAGTGGATGTTGCAAAGTCCAGGAAGCATTAGCAGACCTATTTGCAGGGTTGGGTTTTTTTTTTTGTTTAAGGGGAGTTTGTTTTTGTTTTTGTTTTTTTTGGGGGGGGGGGCAGGTTTGTTGTTTGGTTTGGGGGATTTTTGTTGTTTGGTTTTTTGTTTTGCATTGTGGGTCTGGTTTTTGTTTTTTGTTTTTTTACAGTCACACACACACACAGATTTTCAACCATGAAATACCAGTGCATTCCTATACCATCAAAACATACCTTTCAAAACAATATTAAATATACACACCAGAAAGGTTCAAGGTAGGCCATGTTTCAGGGGGGATAATTTTGGTTTTTGCTTGATTTTTTGTTTGGTTGGATATTTTTGTTTTGCTTTGTTTTTGAAGTCTATTTTTTCATCCCATGGTACAACTAAACTACATCATATTGGGGGGCGGGAGGGAAGACCAGTATCCAGCTACAATGATGTTAATACTAATTCCATTTTGCATGGACTTGCAACTTACTCTATTGCATAGACTACTGTGCAGAGTACACACAACCTCCTCCACCTCTCATCCCTTACTCTTCCAAAACAAAGCAGGCAGCTGCACCGGCCAGCGTGAGTTGTGGAAGGGAGCTGCCAGTGCTCTTGGAGAGGGTATGCTATCCAGAACCAAACTCATACAGAAAGGACTATTAATCCTGAAAGTAAAAGGGTTTTAGTGCTTCCAGAAACACTCCCAAGAAGTAAGAAAATACAAGACATAAGTAATCTAGGTATCCCTTTAACAAGCAATTAAAGGAATTTGCTCTTCTAGTCCATATCCACTGAGATACCTCAGTAATTTAACAGACTTCGAAACTAGTGGCAGCTAAATACCTTAGAATCCCATCAGTGGGAATGTTTTCAGCACCATAAAGTACTGACTAGCTGTAGAGTGTCAGCCAACTTTGAAACAGATCTCCAACTCAGTAGCTAGGCATGCAGAGCACCAGAGAAGCTGGTCCCAGTTCCCTTGTGACACAGAGGACCAGTGTCAAGCGGAAGGGAGGCTATTTCCCCAGGAAGTTCTTTTAAAATTTCTTTTCCTTACTCACACTTTAGACACACATATTCTCATGTATTCTTATGTTTCTGCATATGTCTTCTATCTTTTTCCTTATGTCTTTGTTCCTTATTTTTTTAAGCCAAGTACTGTTTACCTCTCCCTCCACAGCTTTTAAGGTCACCACTCTATATGCTGCTTTCAAGTCACTGTGTCAGTGTCTGTCTTCCTAATCCTCCTCTCCATGGAAATGCTGGTTTCGTTTTATTATTCACTTGAATGGTTGGGGAGCTTCTTACTGTTACTGAAAGGACTACACTATTGAATTCCCATGCGTAGACAGGTCCGCACCACAAAGACAGCTACTGCAGCCATTTGTTAGTGTCTCCTTGCCAGAGAAATGAACGGTGACTCTACAAATCTATAGGTACTCCTAATTAGCTAATCGAAACTGAAGCATTATTTGTCATCTCTCACAGATTCCTTGGACGGTAATGGATTAAGGAGCACTCACAGGAGTAACCTTTTTTCCATGTTTGGTGAGGGAGGGCAAGTAGACCCCTCAAGTGCATCCAAGGACACAGCATAAAAGGCATGTTCTAATACACCAGTTTGGAAAGGTAAAACATTGATGAAGTCACAGAAATAACACAGGAGAAAGGTGATGTAGTATTTCATATAGTAGCACTATGTTTTGAGTTCCTCTCCTTCCACTCTTTACAAAATAGCTCAACAGAAAAGACAAAACATTCAGTAGCTATTTTAGGATTTTCCTGTCATAGCTTACACTTAACTTGTGAATTTGTCCAAAAAAATGTCTAGGGCAACTGTTGAATGCTTCAATACAGAAAAAGGGCGTTCATCAGCACCTGGTGCAGCTTTTGAGCAATCTAAGAGTGCTCTCTGCGCCCACAGCAACTACTGAAAGCTGAGTTTAGGATATCTTAATGACCTGTATTCACTTTAAGTCACTAAAGACATGCTTCAAGGCAAGGGGAACGGCTGCAAGCATCTTACGGGAAGCTGTGAAAGACATCTGATGTCTGTTTTCTTCATGCAGCTTCAAGTGTGCACTGGCCTTTATTGCAGGGGCCTCAAAATAGCACTGTCTCAAAATACAGAGCAGCTGTATTTTTTATATTGGTTTACACTTCTTTTTTTGATTTTTGCCTTTTTTTTGCTTGTTTGTTTTTAAGCAGGGGTACTGTTCTTCCTATTAATTACCTTCTCCAGAAATACAGTGCTGGCATCACTATTGATACTCAACTCCCTCTATCCTTAACAAGGAGATCTGGTTAAATGCAGACAGCATAGGGCTGCATGCTCTAGCAAGACAAAAGATTGCTAATGCTGTTCCCGAGTCAGAGCCGACCATTTCCTGAAACGGTTAACATATATTTTCCCCTGCCTTCTGATGAGCAAGTGATGCAAGTCACACAACACAAAGCATACACAATAAATCACAGGTCTCTATACTTAGAGAAAACATCTTTTTTCTCTACCATGTCCCAGATCAGTAATCCTTCCTGAATTTCCCACGCGTGTTGGAACATTCTCCATTACCCAATGTGGGAAGAATCAAGAATACAAACAACATGAAACTTCTATAAATGGATGACACAGACATTCAATTTTGAAAAACCTGTAAACTCATTTCTGCACAGTGCAGATGCAGCCTTAAACAGCAGTATATAGAATCATAGATTCATTTAGGTTGGAAAAGACCTTTTAAGATCATTGTGTCAAACTGTTAACCTAGCGCTGCCAAGTCCACCACTAAACCTTGTCCCTAAGTGCCACATCTACACATCTTTTAAACACCTCCAAGGATGGCGACTCCACCACTTCCCTGGGCAGCCTGTTCCAGTGCCCGACAACCCCTTCAGTGACGGACAACCCTTTCAGTGAAGGGTTCATAGAGGAAGCCATGTGTGAGCAGTTGTCATCTACATCACTTGTGCCATGGCAGTGTCCTACAGTCAAGTACTGAGGGGCACAGAACCTGGTTAATCCATAATCCAGACACTTGACAATGACTACGTCTGCAAATTGAGCATCATTAAGCAACGAGGGAATAATAAACAATTACTTGCATAATTGTACTTCTATACAACAGAAATTCTCCTGTCATTTCCAGGTGGCACCTTAAGAATCTAAGAGAAAACTGAAAATAAAAGATTTAAAAGCATGATCTATGAGAAAAGGTTAAAGAAATGGATTTCTTAAATCTAGTAAAGAAAAGACTGGAAAGAAACACTAGCAAGCTCTAATGTAGCAAAACAACATTTAACAAGTGAGGGGGGAAAAATAGGATGGAAGCGGTCACTAGTTCTCCTGTCTTCAGATCAGACAGCCCTTAACTACAATTTGTAGCAAAGGGTACTTTGAGTAGGAATTCAGAAATACTAAAATAGATGTGCTTTGTTTTGGCAGAAACTGCAAAAGTGTTAAACCAAAAACTTTAAACTCAAAATATCCCATATGTTTAATGAAGGGGAGTTTTGTCAAACCATCTTGGGCCACTTTCCTTTCTGCCAGAATTCCCAGCCAGAGGCCAACACCTGTAGGAGACAATTCTGGAACAGACATTGAGGTTGACACCCCCAACACCACACATCACAGCCCCAAGAACTACAGTCCTCACCAAAACTAGGCATTACACCAGGACCCCTGATAGCTGCTCAGCTTTGTCAAAAAAAAAAAAAAAAACAAAAAAACAAACAAACAAAAAAAAAAAAAGTAAAAAAACTCCACACACCACATTATCTAGGTATTATACGATTTCAAAATCCTCCCTGCGGTAAGCAACAGTCCAAAATAAGATCTTTTGTGTTAATCTGTTTCATGTCACATTAAACTTTGGGGAAAAAAAAAAACCAAAAACAAAACAAAAAAACCCCACACACCCAAAACAAAACTCAGAGTTTACAAGTCTTACATATCTAAACTGCAATGTTAAACAGAAATAGATACAAATAGTAGAAATATAAATAAAAAGAATGGGAACCTTATGTTTTTCTAAGTGTAATCACACATGGAAAGAGGTCACCAAGGGGGACTGTGGAACTCACTCTGTTGTTGCATTTTAATACAGGTGTTTGTCTAGTCATCTTAGAGATGATCAATCTTTATTTTAAAAAGGCAGTTCAAACCACGTTTTTTTCAGAACACGGATCCATCCCACAAAGTGCACATCATTGCCTGAAGTAAAGTCCGCCCCTCCCTGATTTAAATCATACCTTGAGGCCCTTTTAGACCTTCATTTGCTAAATTCTATGAAGCATTTACATTTATAGATTAAGATATTCCACACACCGTAACATTTCAGACTTCATAATGAATTTTCGAAATTGTCACCAGCTTCAAAATTAAGGTGCTACAAAATAGCCCTGCTTTTTGCGAGTTGCCTAATCTGCAAATTACCTGTTATAAGTGTTATAATTATCACTGCAAAAACACTTATTCTGCAGAAACACATCTGGGCTGCCAGAGACAAAATTAGGAGGTACTATGTGGGTGGCAAAAAATTCAAAGTTGGCAAACACACCTTTTTTAGGGTATTCAATGTAATCGGCATTCATGCAGCTAATTTAATGAATGAAGAAACCAAAAGAAAGTTTTTATTCATGGTGTCCTATTTAACTTTCCATATAACATAACATTTTAGAAACAGATTGTTACAAAAAATGCAGATACTATAAATTCACATAGGGAAATATTAATTGCGTGATCTTTCAACAAAGCATATTTCACCTACTTCTAACTGCTTTGTGTTGAACTTATCTTAATGAATATGAAAAAGTGCCTGGCAGTCAGATGCTGAAATACCACTTTAAAAGCAGTACACTGTATAACAGTTGGCATGACCTTGTTGGTCTTTTCTTTCAGCTGTAGAGCTGAAAAACAAAAACGTTCACTGAGCCTCCAAGTTCTTCATGGACAGAACTGGGAACACTTAGCATTTGGAAACCAGAAATGACCAGTAAAGATGTCTGAAGGCATCCTTAGTATTTCTCTCCAGCTTTACCTCGGGCTAGGTAATCCCACAGTTCTGGAGGCTGACCGTGCTGCTTCTGCTCAAGGATCATTGGTAATCATTTCTTTCAAAGGCAGTACATGAGTTAAACACTCTTTGCTCTTCCCTCTTCCTTCCTTACCTTGCCAATACCATTGATTGTGTGGCTATATAGTAAACCACAATGAGGAACCAATCCAGGCTAAAAACAGCCCTTTTTTTTCTTGGGAACAGCTGAGCCTGGATCAGTTCCCAACTCTGTTTCATCTTGTGGCCACACAAATAAATATACCTGGCATGACCAAGCAGTTAATGAGAAGAATGAGAACAACAGGCAGGCAGTCACTAGAGCTGCTTATTCTGGCACTGCCATTGAAATCCAAGTCATAACCTCCCCTCAGTAGCTTTTTGAATGATGCAGTTCCCCTGCTGACGGTCTCCTGCGTGCTCTCCTACCCCAGAGGTGACTCTGTCCTATCTTCTCCCCCTACTAAGCCAGAAACACAGCAATGAGTCTTGACACCAAATCATTTAGTAAATGACTGAAGTGAAACAGCTATCTGATGAATAAAATCACTCAGGTGGTAAAGCAAGTTCGCAGCAATACAGGGAACCACGATCATCTTCCACAGTACTTGTGTTTTCAGATATAAACCTACTAATAAAGACATAGACAAAAAAATCCTTTTCCAATCTAGACACAACAAAAGCAATTCTTCAAATCAAAGTGTAAGGATTGACAGAGACAGAAATTAGGAAAGCAACTCATCAGCAAATAGAATACAACAAAGAAGCACCTGGAGAGCCCAACTTTACTGTACAGCCTCTGAGAAATATCAATGAGGTCGTAAAAAAAATAAAAAAAAAACCACACACAAAAATCAATGTTCCAAACTGCCACCCAAACAGCAAGCTAGACACTATACTGAAGGAAACAATGTTTACAGATCAAACAGATTACTGGGTATGCCAAGCCTAAGAATGAAACTCAGATGCTGGTGAGAAGGAGGAAAAAAAAAAGGGAAGGAAAAAAAGAAAACATGGAGAGCAGACACAGTCATTGCACTTTGCCGGGATCAGGCCACCCACCAAGGCATTAGGATTTCTCAAGCTTGGCACATACAAAGTATTCCTTGGACTGTGACAGTCCAGCTAGCAGGTGGGACATTCAGAAGAAAAAAACATCCATCTCTCTCTCTCAAAAAAAAAAAAAAAAAAAAAAACAAACACAAACACACACACAAAAAAAAAAAAAAAACCACACACCAAAAAAACCCACACACCACACCAAAACCCAAAAAACAAAACACAGAACGCCAAACCTAGGCCCTGGGCCATGTAGAACTGGAGCACAGGATAATACATGGCACCTGCTGAAATTAGATGGGGCAGGGACATTTCTTTAGTTGAGCTGCTTCAGATCCTAACTTGATTTGGAACTACACAATATTTTTGTTCCCAGAGAAAATTCATATACCTAGGGAAGGCTTTACAGTTCACACTAAAGAGTTTGCATCAAGTGAAGCCTCGCTTTCCTAAGGCGATGCAGGATGCTCCCACTGCGTAAGCTTCTGGCAATAACGACGACTTTAGGATTACAGGTGATAAAATATTAGAAGCAGAGTCAGTTAAGTATTTCCTGGGAGACTGGAATCCAAACTTCTAGGTTTGGAAGCTTTCCAAACTTTACTCAGAGTGATGTCAGATTTCTATTCAGTAAAAACACATGAATATTTTGTCATACATTTAGTGACAACTGAAGCAACTTCTAGGTGGTTGTTGGGTTTTATATCTTGTAGGATGAGCCACATGACCAATTAGCCCCCTCCATCATTAACCTGCATATTCCAATGGTTAATTACCAACACCATTGAAAAAAGGAGCCCCATTTCTAATCCTAATTTGTCTAGCTTCAGCTTCCAGCTACAAGATCCCATTAAGTCTTCCTGTTAGGAGTAAGCATCTCATGTACCAGAAATCCTTTGCACTTTGATTCTTTTTATATAAGTGCCAATCACATTGTCTCTTAACCTTCAGCAAAAGAAAACAGACTGAATGACTGAATTCCTGAAGCTTCTTTCAATAACATATTTTCCAAACCTTGTATTATTTCTGTAAACTCTTCTTCAAAGCGCTTTCTCAAGTGTCACTATCAGAATTAGAACCAGTACTCCAAGAACAGCTTTGTTCATTCAGTCTAAATGGAGACTGAAAGAAAAGTTTTGCTTGACCTTAACCATGTCTCTTTTCTGTGGTGAAAAAAAAAATAAAAATAAAAAGAAACTAAGACATTAATTTCTGACTAATCCAAAGCTGCTCTCTACTCCCTCCCTGACCCTGGATCTGGCCACCGAAGCAGCAGCATTTTTGGCATTCAGCTGCCATGTCATAACGAAGCCCATGTGCTTTATTAGCTACCACAGAGCACTTGCTTATCTTTTTGTGATTCAGGGTGTTTATTATGACTTACAAGCCACAATCAAGCATTCCTGTGTACAGACAGACAGTGAAACACTGATACAGTGGAGAGCTATCAGAAGAGGACTATCAAATCAGGGCCCTAGAATACAGGACCTACGCGGAGAAGCTGAGGAAGCAGAGTTTGTTTAGTTTGGTGAGAAGGTGACTACAATGGTGGTTTAAGAGCAGCCTACAACTACCTGGAAGGGAGCTGTTTTTCTCAACAGATGACAGCAGAAGGGTCAACAGCCACAAATTCTAACTTGGAGGCTCGGGCTTCTCACCAGGAATAGATCATGGTACTCGAGCAAGATGCCCAGGGAAGGCAAATATCTCGAAATATCTGCAAATATCCAGCCCTCGAGGGTTTCAAGACTCACGTGGGGAGCCCCACGCCTAACCTGATCTGGTGCTGGCAGCAGCCCTACGGGGCCTCTAGAGGTCTCTTCTCATCAACAGTAGGATTCTCCTCTTCGGAAAAGGAACAAAGAACCAGGCACTTACTTAATTAAAATGCGTATTTTTCAAAAGAATTTACTTTATCAAGTGGGATTATATAACCTTATATAACCAAATTTATTGCAGTATAACTGATCTTAGCTTTACCAGAATTAATATTTCTTTTCCTCTAGATAACTGATAAAAATACCGAGTAATGTTAAACTACTAATAAATTCCTACAGATATCTACTAGGAAAACCTTCAGGGGATAACAGTTTTCCCTATGAACCATGCTTTCTGAAACCCGTTAGCCAGTTTTTATTTCATTTAAGGCTGTAATGATTTTGGCTAGTTATTTTTAACAGATTGTCACATACCGCAGAAGTCTAATTATATTCCTCAGCAATTATCCTTACGAAGCAAGCCTTCTATCATCAAAAACATTAACCATTTGTCTGAAAACTTTTTTCTTATAACCATGTTAGCCAACATGAGTTATAACACCATATTTTCACTGTATAGAGAATGCAATCTTCTGATTTGCTTTTCCTAAGGTCACTCAAAATATAAACATAGACATATACTTTAAATAGGTAGACATGTATCCACTGAAAATGTAAAATAGGGCATTAGCTTTACTTTTATAGCATTCTGAAATCTGGTTTAGAACATTTAAAAATCTGTTTAACCAGTTATATTAATGTTCTTGTATGCAAGTTATCCATGTCTGTATGTTTAGCATTATACTTGATGTTTAACATTTATTAAGGTGTTAATAAACAGCTGATGCTTAATATACGGGTACTGGTGAAGTACATCTTTTTTTATTGCTCTGAGATGCAAAACCAGAAACTTAACTTCCTCAACAGCTAACAGAGAAACATTTATTGACCCCTTCCACACTACTAACACCTTTATGCACGCTAACCACCATCACAGGCCAATGCCATTCAGAAAGATACAATGGGAATAAATTGTATTTCTTTGAGGATGATTCTTTCAATGTGGAATTGTCTTTTTGTCTCACACCCACGTGGAATCAGATGCTTACCCAGAACCAGTTATATCCTCATACCTAGCAAAATTCAGCACAGGCTCAGTTTACATACACTGAAAATGCATCCTCTGGCAAACTGCAAAAATTAAGACACAGAAAACGGTTTACAGAATACTTCTTAAAGGAAAGCCCAGATCTCTCATAACAAGAGAGCTCTTCAGAGTTTTGTTTTGTGAGTAAGCTCAATTTTTTTTCAGGCCATACCAAAGCATACTTGCTGTAGAGCCAAAAGCCATTCAACTAATTCATTCAATTTATATTGCCACATAGACTGAAATTAAATTTAGCTGGGTTTGTTCACTAGACTCCGGTGGAAGTGTAACTGTATCATCTTGGTTTAATGAACTAATCAGAGTAAAAGTTCTGGTAACTGTGAAAAGACAATGAAATACTGTGTTTTGTTGACGGACAATAAATTTGATTGCAATTTCTAGAGCTGCCTGGTTTATGTGTCTAAGTGAACACAGAGAATAAATTATATACTTAAAATGAGAAAACATTTGCACCTCTAATTAAAAAGAAAAAAAAAAAAAAAAAAAGCCATTCTGAATAACCTTTACAAGCTTTATAAACCATATCCAAATTAAAAAACAAAACAAAAAAAAACCCACACCGCACCACCTTTCAAGATTTATTGCCAGAGGGCTAATTTAGCTGTTAAAGCACTACTGCTCAAAAAGTAAGACCTATGCTTTGGCTACACAGCCCCCCAAAAAAATGGTTATTTTGAAAGACAAATTCCCCAAACCATCTGGTGGCCAATATTAAAAAGTGATTCCTGAAAGGGAAAAGCAATCCAATTGTAATTTTCAAGCCCAGTATCTGTTTGAAGAGATAATAAGTTTTTATGCATGCACAGGTTAAAGCTGGTATGCATGTATCATGTTAAAGCACCACAAACTTATATCAAAAAGCACTCTCCAGACTTGTTTTCTTCAGTTGACCTCAATATACAGAAAGTAGTAACTAATCCCACAACACACTAGCTAGGTGACTTGTGTTGTCATTATTTATTTACTTAAGACCTGAAGAGTTAGCACACAAAATGACAGACCTCCATGAGCACACACAAGTGTAAACATACAAATGAGCACAGGACCATTACACTTTAATGTTTTGATCATCAATTTTAATGGTACATGGTGTAAGTTACTTCTTAGAGGGGAAAAAAACAACCCACCATAGGTAGTAGCTCAATGTATTTACAAACTTTAATGACTAGCAAGTGAACAAGATGATGCTTTCTTATCTAATGCACAGAGCATTTTATTCATTATTTGTTTGTCTTGTATATGAAATCCCCAGTGGCAGAACATATTTTGGATCCAAATTTTTCATTCTGGCTTCTGAATTATTGGGATTTTACCTAGAAACACCTAGATGTCAGGCTTAAACTATTATGAGAAAAATACAGAGACTGAAAGAGATTCTATAAAGAGCAACTTCTTTTACATTTCATAAGGGCAAAACTAAGATTTATATCAGACTGAGGCTATTTTTGACTTTGGTAAGGAGATCCAAGACATCACAAAAAAAAAAAAAAAAAAAAAAAAAAATCACCAACCACCCCCCCAAAAAAACCAACACAGCAGCAGTGCGGGAAGAATTCTTCTTTTACACATTTCATTAAGGCTGAGCTTATAGATTTTTTTTCTTTTTGATATCTTAAAGAGCTGCAATACCCTATCACACATAGATAGATAGATATAGGATCATCTAGGTTGGAAAAGACCTTTAAGATCACTGAGTCCAACCATTAACCTATCACTGCCAAGTCCACTACTAAACCATGTCCCTCAGCACCTCATCTACCCATCTTTTAAATTCCTCCAGGGATGGTGACTCCACCACCTCCCTGGGCAGCCTATTCCAGTGCCCAACAACCCTTTCTGTAAAGAAATGTTTCCTCATGTCCAATCTAAACCTCCCCTGGCCCAACTTGAGGCCATTTCCCCTTGTCCTCTTGCCTGTTACTAGGGAGAAGAGACCCACACCCACCTCGCTACACCCTCCTGTCAGGTAGCTGTAGAGCACGATGAGGTCTCCCCTCAGCCTCCTTTTCTCCAGGCTGAACAACCCCAGTTCCCTCAGCTGCTCCTCACAGAACTTGTGCTCCAGACCCTTCACCAGCTTCGTTGCCTTTCTCTGGACATGCTCCAGCT
The DNA here is from genome assembly GCA_000699545.1 of Podiceps cristatus. Taxonomy (NCBI): domain Eukaryota; kingdom Metazoa; phylum Chordata; class Aves; order Podicipediformes; family Podicipedidae; genus Podiceps; species Podiceps cristatus. Next base: position 6,171 of record KL260006.1, on the reverse strand, counting down.
CCATCATTAATAGATGCATTATCTGTTAATCCTGAAAGTTATTGGGCCATATTCAGTGAATTCACCAAACATCTATCTAATCCAGCCTTTCTGTAAGAGATTTTTTTTTTTTTTTAATCGAAGGAAAAGTCATCACAAGGTACAAATGCATTTGATTCTTTCAGTCTACAGTCAGAGGTCTGAAAAACATCCATGCACTGAGCTTCAATGGAACTTAGACACCTGCTGAAATACCTATTTCCGTATGAAGAAGAGGTTTTAGCCTTCCAGCATTTCATTTACTACTCTGTTTTGGACTCAAATTTCTCTTAAATCATTTTACACAGAGACTGACAAAAGATATTTTAGAGTAACTACGTACAAAATCATTCATCACAATATTCATCTGTTCATGGCATCTACTGCTGGTGCAGACATGGTTACTGGACTGCAACGTAACCTTTCACTCCATTTTAATTTTAGAGCAGTAGTGGAAATTCCATTTTTGGAGCATTTTCTATACTTAGTCTTTACTAATATGAGATAAAATGATTTATGGAAAAAGTAGGACAAAGCAGAATAAGAAAACAGGGGGAGTCAGCTTAACAGAGAGGAAGCACAAGCTATTCCTCCAGAGGAACAAACACCTATTAAAGAAATTCAGAATCAAGATGACAGAAAAGTGATCCAAAAGTAGGAACTGGCAGAATTCAGCACACGGCTCTTCTCTCTTCCCACTCAGTTTATTAAGAAAAAAAAAAAACCTCTTTCTGATTGACTACAGCAACAGGCAGTTCTTACAAGCTACTAAAGACATGGAAAAATAAGCAATGTTGTTGAAGAGCTGAAAGAAGTTTGAACAGGGATTTCCAAAACATTAAAATCCCAGTCTGATATATAATTCAGTAGTTACAGCTAGATAAAAGAGCTGATTTCCCCTAGATGCAAGTAAGTAAACTGTACACATTTTGAACTTGTTCTCTCCAGCAGCAGGCACATATTGATACGCTTCTGAAAACCGGGGACAGCGTAAAGTCTCCCACCCTAACCAATGACCAGCTTTCCACAGCAGCATTTCGCCTGTTTGCAACAGTAAAAGGAAGAAACTGGATAAACTGGATGTGTGGTTTACCACTGGGAGACTGTGGTACCAACCACTGCTAATTCAGCTATAGTTTGCAGCATCTAGAAACCTGCTGGACAGGTGAGAGTTCCAGGCAGCTTCCTTTCTCCATCGTCTATTAGTATCATCTATTAATATTACTTGCCCCTCTTCCCCTACAGAAACGATTCTACCCCAAGTGATTTTATGAACAACTTCAGGGGGGTTGGTGTTGTGTTTTGTTTTTAATAGAATTGACTTCATTTAACTATTCATAGAATCATAGAATGTTTTGGGTTGGAAGGGACCCCCAGAGCCCATCTAGTCCAACCTCCTGCAGTGAGCAGGGACACCATTACCCAGATCAGGTTGCTCAGAGCCCCGTCCAACCTGGGCTTGAATGTTTCCAGGGATGGGGCCTCCACCACCTCTCTGGGCAACCCATTCCAGTGATTCACCACCCTCATCATAAAGAACTATTCCAACGTTATTTCTAATTTCAAGGTGAAAAGTAAAGCACAAAAACTGAAAGATCTGGGTGACAAGAGAGGCAAAGGGGAAGAGAGAGAAGATCTGTCTGGACTCATTCCCCTTCTCAGGTTAGAAAGAGAAAACCTAGGGTCTTCATGCCTCAGTGATCTTGATCTTTACAGAAATATTTACAGTCCACCCTTCTCCATAGGTGCTGTTTTCCTTTGAACAAAAAAATCTGGGTAAGGAATACTGTATTAAATCAACACATGCTTTAATTGAAGTGATCTCCTGTTCAGAAGAGTAACATCCTTTGCAAGGGTTGGAATCCTTGGAAACTGAGCTGGCAGACACACAACAGATACAATCCCCCACCATACCACTAGGATAATAGAAAATATATTTCAAAATATTAGACAGTTAGAGACAACTCCAAAATACATCTGTGAGTATTAATTCACCCACTGGGTATTAATTAGTATTAAAAAAAAGTCTCTCTCTAAACAGTAAGTTAACTATTCCCTATAAGATCAAATATTTTTTTCTGTCCAATGCTTTTTATGCACACAGATCAGTTCAGAACACGCAATGGCAACAGGATGTAAACATTTCCTTAATGAACTTACAATTTATAACAAGCAAAGCAAACAACCAAACATCAGCACCTTCCCTGTTGGGATTCAGCATTTACTTTATAGCTCTACAGATTAGCAAGAGCTTGGTCCCTTAGGCTTTGAAGAGTTGAGTTCAATTTAATAGGTTACAGTGTTGTTGCAAGTAGATGTTGCTACACTGGAGACCTTTTCATTGCATCATACAACATAAGGAAATACTTATGTGCATTGGTGCTGCAAACAAACTACACAAAGAGGTTCCTCAGATAATATTTGAATGGAACAGGCATAATTTTTGCTTGTTCCACTTCACGTCTTTCAATGGACTTTCTGACAATTTAGCTACGAAGAGAAAGCAATTCTAAAGAAACATTTTCTCCACTTAGCATACCATATTGTAAAAATAGAGAAATTTATCACAGCACACAATACTCGAAGCTTTCTACACCGTTTCAGAACTTTTTCATTGACAGAACAAGCCATCCATGAAGTGGGCTGGCCTACACCATTCATCTACAGAGTAGCACTGCCTTACCAGTTTGCCTCTTGCTTCTCCCCCACCCCCACCCCCCTCTTTTTTTGAAGTATACTGCATTTCTGTGTAAACAGCACATATGAATGTACATACATAAGCTACATATATGTGGGCTAGATAAACTGTAAAGTGAAAAAGTACAACTAACATTCTGTTGTAACCTAAAACCATAACCTAAAATATTGACATTTACAATATATTATGGGAACTTTTACAGGTCTTATGTATAATACACACAGATTGGTATTGAAATGAGGCAGCATCCTGGTATTACACAATAGAAAATGAGTGGGTTTAAATGCTGTCTGTATTAAACGGGAATGCTTAGTTTTCTGCTTAGAACTTAAGCTGCCCTAACCACTGGCTCTAACTGAATACAGCAACCTAGTCCCCAAAGCAGCACAAGATACTCAGGAATAAAAAAACAAGAGCACAAAACCCCCTACTCTGACACTGTTAGACATATCTCCACCAGGCTTTTGCCATTTAAACTATGTGCCATAAATGCAAGAACTGCCTTCCACAGGGCCACCATCACAGGAACAAGCTGCTCATGTTAGTGCCAGTCCAATTAATTTTGCTTTTGGAAGACTAGGGATCCTTCCTCGACTATGGCAGTGTCTTACAAGTGAAACAAATACATCTCGGTATATATTTCTAACATCAAGTTAGAAGCTGAATCATAGAATAGTTTGGGTTGGAAGGGACCTTTAAAGGTGGATGGAACTGCCCTTCTATTTCTTCATCTCATAAGATTCACCTTCATAAAAACAAACTCCAGGAGAAAGAAAAAGAAGCAATAAAAACTGCAATGGGTCAGAGACATACTGGCGGCATATGAATAAATACACATGCTTGAAAAGGACTGGGAAGGGTGAACTCAGTTACTATGGATGAAATAAGAAAATTCAGCAGTTTTAATCTCTTAGAAAAATTCTAATAATCAAGTGTTAACTGCTCACAGAAATGAAAGGCCTTTCCTACCACTTTTCCCTACCAGTCTATTACAGTGGCTGCACTGAAAGCAGAAACTTGAGTGACTGCCAAAAGGTGACAGAACACGACAGAAAAACACATCTGGGACTCCCTCGATCGGGGGACAGAAGAGATGCCACAAGGAGACACTCACCCTCCTTTAGTCCACAGCACGCACTTTAAGCAGGATGCAAGACTGAAGTCCAAATAAATCCTGCCTCACTTCCCTTTCACTGAGGGAAAGAAAAATGAGGATCCTGTGGGTGACGTTGCCCTTGAAAACTGCAACTCTGTACGTGCTGCAGAGGTATTCTGACAGGCAAACTCTAATGATGGGGGACACTAAGGACTAGATTTAAAGATATTTAGGCACCTAACTCCTACCAAAAGCAATGTTTCTGAAGTGTCTAAATACCTGTACAGGTAATCTGATTATATTGAATGTTTCTCCTTTATTGGATTTGGAAATACAGCAAACATCAATGCCTATTTGCAATCTGTTTCTTCCTAGCAAGGAAAGTATTGGAAAAATTAATTTCTTTTTGTGAAATTCAATTTCATTTTTTGCTATTTCCACAGACAGTATCTAATGCAAGATGAGAAATGTTAGAAAGATACCCAATCAAGCGGAGTATCTTGCAATTTGAACTGCATGTTTAGGAAAGTATAAGATTATTTCATATTAGCCACCATTGCAATACAGATAAAACCAAGACAGGCCTTTCTGCTGAATGTCCTGTCATGTTTTGTATGGATAATTCACTGCCTGCACCAAATTGCACTGTAAGAAAAAGATGCTGAGTATGAAACCCAGCTATGCTTGACTCCATTTAATGTAAAAGCAGTTATTGCCGGTTTTCAACACTACAATCAACAACTCTCCAAAAATCTTCACAATTACTTTTTATGAGATAGGGCATCTAGCAGATAAATACAGCTCACTATTACAGTGTTTTCCCTGATGCTTTTATAGGCTGTTTGCACAAAACCAAAGCAGTCATAAAATAAGCCACCTGTAAAGGGTTATTTTACCAACAGTACTAGAAATAGATACATCAAGTGTGGGTGAACAAAGTGCGAACCATATGGGACGTTGCACAGATTTGAATTGGGGACTCTCACTCCTCAAAAGAACTGAAGTCAAGGCATGTTCCATATGCAGCATTCTGTTTACTTGGGAGTCTGAACATTGGGTACAGCTACTAATAGTTCACTTTCTATCAGGTGAACCTGCAGTAACTCATTTTGCAGACATTGGCTGAAGCAGGTTCAGAGACCATTGTTTATAATGCACCCTTAAAGGGGGAAGCTCTGCAGAGAATTTCCAATGTGGGCAAATATGAGTTTAGAGCTAAAAAGAAAGACTGCAAATGGTATTTTGTTATTTTTCTTTAAACAAAGTAATTGTGCAAAGGCAGAAAATAAATTACTAAATATAAAGAATTAAGACGCTTTAAAGATGCCTATTCATGTCCAATCATGATTATGCTGTTTCTTAATAAACTCTACAAAAATGTTTTAAAAGCACTGTAGGATTATACTGGCTTTATCTCAGTAGATTTCTACTGAGGTAAGGCAGCCCCAAAATAGCCTTTTCTGCCTGTACAGACATTATCCTGTTTTATAAGACAGCCCTATCTTATGAAGTGCAGCTGGCTTCTCAGTCACTTGCCAAATCCATTTCATCAACACAAAGAATTTTGTACATACTAATACAGGACAGTGTTCTGCAGGAAGTAGGTATAAACAAACTGACCTGGTGTTGTGGAGCTCATTGCTCTTGATGGAATGATAACTTGTTGACAGTGTAAAGCCAAACTGTGGCAGAAGTTGTTCAGACTTTGAGGTTGTTCCAGAAGCAGGGTGAATCTGAATAAAATAAAGAAGAAAACACACCTTTGACTACATGTTTACAACATACTCTTTTTAAGAGATGATAATAATGTCAAACACACTTAAATTGAAGAACATTTGATGAACATCTCTCCCACTAAAGGTTGGTTCTTTCATGTACATTTCTTGCTGTAAATTCAAGAGCTGATGACCAGTAAAAACAAGACTAAAATTTAAAATCCTCAAGCTTCAGCACAGTCCAGATTCAGATACAAATTTGCATTACAGCCCGTTTACGCTCATGTAACAATACCAAGAAGTAAAGGATGAACTGGTCCTTTCGCTTTCCATTAAGACCAGGGAATTACATGAACATGAGGAAGAAATAGCTGGATTATATTCTTATGGCTAACCAGTGGCCAATTCATAGTTTTACTCTTTAGACATTTGCAGCTCAGCATTGAAACATGAATGTGCAGAAACAGACCTGCATTCAAAATCCTTTCTGGAAAAGCTACTACCTCCTTAATCTCCAATGTTTACACAGTTCATGAATAGAACTTGTTGAAATAATTAGCACAGTTGAATGGATCTCCCACAACCAGCTAATGACCTCTCTGATGCCATGAAGATAGTTGCTAATAACGTGGGCTGCTTGAGAG
>JMFS01022025.1:0-28217 GCA_000699545.1 Podiceps cristatus | reverse complement strand
ATTTTTATATATATATTTTATAGCTGTAGCCATAAAGAAAGGGGTATATCTAAGCAATGGCTTTAGTAAACATGTTTCCTATCCCCAGTGCTGTCAATAATGACAAACAACTAATCTTCCCTCAATAAATGTATCTTTTATAAGAACACTTCCTTTTACAGTTTCTAGCACAGAAACCGTAAGAAAGGAACACACAAGATTAGATGAGAGCAACTTGACCTAATATTGAAAAACAGATTACTGCTCTCCTATATTATGGAGGTTATAAAATCAGTGATTTCTATGTGGAACAGCTCACAAATATTAGTAACAATTTCTTGCAGTAGAAATTGGGAAGACAATAAGATGTACCCTTTAGTCTGAAACAATGCAAGAATGTTAGATTCTCTCTCAAGATGCAAAGACGACTTACAAATTATCTACTCTGCCTTCGCAATAAATTGGAAAAAAAAAATCAAAAAGGTAACTTGCTACCTGGGCACACATATACTTTTCCATCATAATTAATAATGATACTTTTATTATGGCCCATGTAGCAGCTAATCAATAGGCTTTGAAACCTGTGCAGTCAACAACAGTTCCCATGTGCTTGCATCATGTCTGCTATTAAAACTTGTAGCTGTTCGGGATTCTGCATTTACTACCTATGGCCCAAAGTGAGCAGAGAAACATGGATTTACACTCCATACATCACTCTTAACATTTGTTCAGGTTCAGGCTAAACACTCCAGAGCACAGGAGAGAAGGGCAGAAGAGAAGGGAGAAAAATAAATGGCAAGGGGAATAGGAGGGGAGATTACCAATGATTTAGAGGTGAAAATTGCAATTTTGCTACTTCTGGACCATTTTTGTCCTGAGTTAGCTCAGAAGAGCTATTCCATACTTCCTTAGAAGAAAGGAAAAAAAATTTTTAAAAAAAAAAATCCTGCTTCTGTCATAATGAACAAGGTCACATGCAGGTCTTGATGATGTGATCCAAAGCTGTCAGAAGACAGAAGCAAGTTCCCCATGAACCTTGGACATGTCTCTGTCCAGCTGTTGCAGACTCATAAGACCTAATTTCTCCCACTCTAGTTTTCATGACATATTTCATTCATTCCCCAATCCCTGTTCTTCTCAATAATAAGTCACTAAGAGCAATAGGCTGTTATCTGTTAAGTCCAGAAACTAGTCTTTAAAAAGAAAAAAAAAAGAAAAAAAAAAAAAAAAAAAAAAAAGTGGGGTTGAAGTTCTTCAAAGTGGGGTTGAAGTTCTTCAGAAGACATTATGGCTTGACTTCTTGGTCAAATTACATACAAATGCTTGACTTCTCTTTTTAGCTTCTTCAAATTTGGGATACTGTGCCTAGGACATTTAGGATCTACTTCACAAATGTATAGAAGAACCATGACCTTTATTTGGAAGAGCTGGTTTGGTTTTGAAATCTTCAAAGACCAGACACCAGAAACCTTACAGGGCATTCCAAAATCAAAGCTTTCCAAATAAACATCTACACTGAAGCCAATAGCTTCAGTATCTTCAGTCTTCATGTTCCTCAGCTTTCATCTCCTTTCTCCAGGAGACATGTGATGCTGAACTAATTATTATCAGAAGGGTAGTTATCTACAATAGGATAAAATCCACTGTACAATGTAATATATGTTTTTGTATGCAGAGTTCCTGCTGGTTTGTGGCTTGCTGTCTTCTAGTTTTCCAGTACAACGGAGGCTACAAAAATGACAGTAGCAGTGACTTACGCTCAAGGTTGGAACACCTAGATGCATAAGAAATGATGCTCTGGCTGTTTTTGAAAAACATCTTTTGTCTTTAGCCTTACAGTTTGCATCTTAGTAACACTGACTTTCATAAAGCTATTTCAAACTGTTTAGGGACTACGAAAGAGGTTTGTTATCCTTCCTGCTTGCAGGACCCTGCAGCCCCTGCAAAACACAAGATCTTTTTCTTTCCTTTAGTTTCTACAGGAGGGTACTGATTTTTCTCCCCTATTTTCTCTTGCTTTTTTCACACATTCACATGTGTCTTTAACTTTCTCCCTTATCCTTCCTTAAATATTGCAACCGATATTAATTCTCAACTTCAGATATTGTGTTTTCAATTTCTCGCTTTTTCGATCTGTCTTACCTACTCAGTCCAATCTTTTAACTCTTACCCTATATGCCATTTTATTTACTTTTATAGTCTTTCTTATGAGATGCTCTTCACTGTACCCACAATTTAATCAGTCCTCTATACTTTTGTAAGATTTCTACCTAAAGAAGCATCCATCATGTTTCTTACCCTCTCATTTCCTTCACTGCTTCTTTTACCTGACTGTCTTACTACCTGACCTCTCCATTTTCCATTCTCACCCCTTCTAATTTATGGGCTTGCCTCACTCACTCCTTTGCAATTAGCCTTTGATTATTTTTCACACAGTCCCCAAAAGCACTTAGCTCTAATCTTGTTCACTCTTCCAGCCTGTTAATGCATAACCCCTTTTGCATTATCCAAAATGATTATTCAAGTGAGCACCTCTTGCAATTCCAGCATGTTTTGCTTCTCTGGGTAGGTATTTCCACAATATTGGCATTGCTGAAGAGAACTTACTACATCAGAAAACTCCAAGCAACTCCTGAAGTCCATGGGTACTTTCAGAAGTGGCCACCTGAGGAGAAGCCAGTGCAGCACAAAACACCTCCTACACCAGGTCACCTACTCCATCAGCCAGGGCAAAACTCTTATTTATCCACCTGGCGAGGCACTTTGCTGACCAACTATTTGTCCACAGTCACTGTCCTCCCATTTTGTTTTTGGTTTTTTTTGATTCTCTTTTTATCTACACCCCCTGCACTACAGACATCAAGTTTTCCAGACTGGAAATATCCAAAGTTTCTTTCTTACTTAGCAAGACAGCTCTCGTTTTCAGTAGGATGGGTATAGGAATTAAATCAATTGAGATATATTTTGCTTTAGTTTTACCACTCGATTAAGCACAAACTAGCCCTCATTTACGTAATGAATGACACAGCATGCTTTTTACACACCAGGGAAATTTCCTGTGGTCTAAAGACTTTTTCTCCTCTACAGAGAAAGAGAACAAAACCAACAATCTTTCTGGCTGACAAGAAGGAAAGTGTTGCTGTGAAGGAACCCCACCTTCTCCCTGGCCAGCAGCAAGGAGGCAGGGTTAGCTGTACCGGCCAATGCTGTGGGAAATTTCACGTGGGACGTGCTGGAAATGGCGCAGGAACATGGAACCTTTACATTTCTGATTGCACCCTCCTGTGGCTACACCCCGGGGGACAGGTAGATACATATTTCTACTATTTGTTTGAATCCACAGAGCAATAACATCAGGAATCTTATTTCTCCAAGTTTGAGAAGAATACATAAACCTCAATATGTCGGATCTTGAACAATGTCCTTGCTGAATTACACTGGATCCTTACACACCCACATACACACATGCGCGTGTGCGCTATTGACTGTAAATCACCTGTCTTAAGCCAGAGGAAGAGGAAACGCACAATCAATTGCAGGAAAAGCAAAAGGCAAATACTACACTTTAAATTGCCTTCTAATTGACTTCACCTTTACTGGAATTCAGACTATGTCAGTCTGAGACTTTTGCCTCATTAGTATGACGCAATACAGGATTGGTGCCATTTTCTTTAAGGAAACCAGCTGAACAGCTGCACAGGAGGTGCTGTGCATAATCTATTGCACTGCTAAACAACAAAGGTAAAGATAATGGAAAAAGTGATGATATCCGATTCTTCTCAGAGTAAGCAGTGTTTGAAAAGAACCAGAGAGCTCCAAAAAAGGTGATCTGTACTATGGCATGTGACAAGGTGCCTCCAGGACTGCTCTCATTTGTGGTAACGCACAGGATGCGTACGTGGTCCTGGCTCTCTGGTCAGGGATTCGGGTTTACACAAGTGGGAAGATAAAACATAGGTGCCAGACCTACTCCTGAGGACATCATACATGTCCTCTCCATCATTTTTGTTAAGTGATGTGTCACATATATATGAAGTCTCAGGCTATAAGCAGGGCCCTGACAGGGATAATACAGCAGAGCTGTTACAGGTGCACGGATAGCCTAACATTCACCAACAATAAGATTACATTTCTGTATTAAAGTAGAAGCATTCAAGGGGGGGAAAAAAAGCCAACATTTGCTAAATGGTAAGAGAGGTTTCTTTTCTGCAACACAGTATAAGGAGAAAACATGGAAATCAGGTAGATTTGCACTGAACTACCTCACTACCTTAAGTCCTGGACCAGCACCAAGAAGAAATATTAGATTTTATTATCTTTTTAATTTTACACTTACTGTTTAATCCATTTAATGGGATTTCGCCCAATGATTCCTACATCTCTGGAGGTCAGAGTAGGTGATCATGGTGATGCCTTCTGGCCTGCAAATCTAGGAAATCACTGGGCCATTATAGCCTCTCCAAAATATGCAATTAAGAAGTGCTTATAACACCAGCAGCTGTCTGAGACTCAAAAAAGCCTCACAGGCTTATCTGGCTCAGGGAACCAGAGGAGCAGGGAAAAAAAAAAAAAAAAAAAAAAAAAACCACAAACAAAAAACAACCTGTTAAAACTTTTATAGTTTCCCTAAACTTCTAACACTACAGGTACAAGCTTCATATTTCAGATAACAAGATGACACTCAGACCACCATCTCCTGCATTCCTAGCATCATCAATCTTTAAAAAAAAAAAAAAAAAAACACAAAAAAAAATCAATTGAATCATTTGAATAACTTCTAAGCTGAAAGGCTTGCCTAAAAACTATTTTTTAAGAGGAATGTTTATGCATGCTAGAAGCAGAAATTGGGTCGGATTAATTGGTGGTGGTGGGAGGTATAAAGTTATATTTCTCAGGGCCTGCAGCAGTTGCTATGAGGCTGAGAGGCCCCGTTGTTGCCTATCGTGTGCCTGGTACTACAGAGGGAGATGACTGGAGCTCCATCAGCAGTGTGCTATATCCAGCCCCGGATTCAGAGGACCAGAGGGCTATATGACCTGAGGAAAGAGAATGATGAATAAGAACAGGGATGAGTTCATTCTTCTCAAAGAAGATAAGAAAAATGCAGTATATGTATTTTGGCCCATTATCTGGTTGGAGCAGTTTTTACCAGTTTCAGAAGAGGGGAATATAGACAGATGCTGAATTAGAAACACAGACTGGGTGGCATTTCTCAGGTCAGAACTGTAATAAAACTTTGCAGACACTTGGATCCAACAAACTTATCACCACCTTATCAAAAACACATAAACCAGATTCTTCTTCGAGCTACTCTCTGACTTCCACTCTTCCCTGCCCCTCCTGAAGAACACCTTATGTTTCACCACTTCAGCTATTTTCTAATGAAGTGAGGAAACAGCTTTCTATAAGACCAGTAAGTCTAGTAGCCAAGATGGTTATGAAACTTCAATCACTTAAATTCGCAAAGGAGGTTAAAGGAGTTAATGTTGTTGAAGAATACTCCGTCACTCGAGCCCGAGCCATCAGCAAGGTTGCCAGCAGAACTGTTTTCCACCCCAGAAACCCCATGCAGCAATTCAGCAGCCTCCCAGCATTTGGTGAACATGTCAAAACAAGTAGTTTGAAAAAGCTGAATAACACTTTCACTGTGGTGCTGCACTTTTCTCCAGTATACAAATATTTCTCTGTTTTAAAAGAGAAACACTGCTGTTGCTTGAAGTGTTTGTTTTCCCACTATTTTGTGGAGGTAACTGAGAGCTCTCCAGTATCGCCCGCACGCACTGACAGTAACGGCTGCCTCTTGCTGACCCTGCAGAGCATCAGGATTAGATAATAATGACTCGGCTTACTTTGCAGGTGAGATTTTATGTTATATGCTATATGCAACCTTTAACACATGTTAGAAGGTCAAAGAAGAGGCTGCTCAGAGCAGGGAAGTCTGCAGCAAGCTCACAGCCCTTTAAAGGGGAGAGCGAGCTGTCTCAGGCAGCGGGGCAGGGTCAGCCTGGCTCTGAGAGGAGTTATTGGGAGTTTTGCTAATGAATTCAGTGAGAAGCAAAAGACAAAAGCATAAAAACAGGAATACAGCTTTCTAACAGGGAAGGAGCAGCAGAAGTGCAGGACAGAAAAGAATGACTGGTAGAGAGCTCTGGAGACACAAAGTTCTTGGGAGGAAGACTGTAAATGCAGGTTTTCAGGGGAAATAGAAGTGCCAGGAAGAAATGGGAGAACTGTGTGGAAAAACAGAATGAATTTTGTCGCGATTACTTTCAATCTCTAATAGAAAAAAAAATGGAAAAAAATATTAAAGCCGTCTATCCAAAAGCAAATACCAGTTGAGAAGGGAATTATGCTTTAATAAAAATGCACTGGGTAATTTCCGGTTTTGCAAAAGGAAGGGGACTGAATGCACGCAGCTCCTTTTCATTAGGATCTTACATTTTAAAGGTGACCATATATAAATATGGTTATAAATAACAGGCTATCTCACTTATCAGCGCCAACATTTACCAGCAATGCATTGCTATAGTCCAGGCATCAGCACCCTCAATTATTCTTGGTGGTGTCCATTGTTTTTAAAATAAAGGTTTGATACAGTTTGTTTTTACAAAGGACAGTTTCGCAAATCTTTGTGCTCTAGAAGAGCTGAAGCATGCACAGTAAGTACCACACATTAAATAGCTCTCCTTATACCTCTCTATTATAAATGTTCAGTAGGTGTAGGCTTAAGATTACACATTGTTTAAAGATAGGGTAAAAATGCATTACCAGAGGCAGCACTACTAAAAAGAACGAACCTGCACTATTTACCATATGTTAAGATCAGTAATACATTAAAAGCCCTCAAGAAGAAATTACATTCTTTTCAGTATGTTTTTTTATTTTCTCTTTTTTACTGTCTTGATCCATATAAACGATGGACCAACTATGGAGTGAAAATAGTTTCTTGGGAGACATGGGTATAATGCCCATTATGCACTGTTGATTCCCAGTGTGTAAGAGATGGTGTTATGCAGGAAATTGCTGCTATGTTAAATTTCACTGCAATCCATTTGCTGTGAATTGATGCAGCCAAATAAAATGAAAAAGTTTATTACAAGTCCTTTCATAAGAAGAACTAATCAGAAACCACCGTTCACTCAATTACACATGCTAGAGTTCAGGTTTAGTCCGGGACACCTGAGCTAACTCACCCACTGGGGGCAGAAATTTTGCCTCCCTCTCCCCACCTCGGAGTCATTTTTTTGAATGATGTCTGTAAAAGATAAATGAAATCCATGCTTGAAAAACTTAAATCTAGACTCCCCTACAAACAGGGATCACAAGCTTCTCACAGACTACTGCTCTTGCACTTGATGTGAACTGAGAAGGAAAAAATGCCTTCTCTGGAACTGCATTTTTCCAGACATGTCCTCTGTTCATGGGGGGGGGGGGGGGGGTGGGGGGTCGTGGGGGGGGGGGGGGTGGGGGTGGGGTGTCAATGTTTTTAATGGGAAGAGCCTCAATTGAGCAGGCACTCAATACCAGTAGAAAAGCCAAATGAGCATCTAACTGTAGCAACACAATATATAACTCAAAAGAAGGTGCTGCAACACATGCTTAGGTTGTGTTCAAGTGTTCCAAGCTTGACCCAAAGCTCACTGTGGTTAATGACTGGATTTCTACCAGATGTCTCCTGAGTGCTTTAGTAATGTCTCTCACTGAGTAGGGTCTTAAGAACATGCTCAGGAGCCTTGCTGATTTGGTCTTTTATTCAAATCAAAAAGGACATTTAGTTTTCTGGTTAGAGAAAACAGCCAGGAGTATATTTTGAAATACCCACGTACATAGAGAAGGCAAGATTTTCCTGTATGTCAGCAAGGTTGTGGCCCCGTCATTAACACTGCCTGCGTAATGTAGCGTCGAGGAGATGGGATTGAATCAGTTAACTACAAATGTCGTGATGTTCCTTTGTATAGCCCTACCCAGCTAAACATTAGGTCCAGGAACGCTGAGTATAGTATAGCAACTATGGTCTGTGGTTTTAAGGTAATTATTAAAGTAACTGAGACAACGTGCATCTGTCAAAGAAGAAGATGGAAGGTGGTTTCGGGTAGTAGACCGAGAAAGTTGGCCCCGACTGCCGAGACTGAGAGCCAAGCAAGCGAGGGGTAATTCTGGCAGGGGGAGATCGCAGCCACCGACTCATTGACCACCTGCCCAAATGATACCACCTACTCAAAAGAGAACAATGGAAGTGCACAACTGAGTCTGCACAGTAATTTACATGGGAAGCGAGAAAATCTATACCAATCACTAGAGAGAATGTTATTGATTATGTATGAATATAATAAATATGCATGTATTTGATTTATATAACCTGACTGAAAGAGGTACCAGGTATGCATGTTAGGTGAAGCGATCCCCCATGCATCCGGCGCCGTGAATAAAGAATGCCTGCCTTCTAACACTACACTGGTGTTATGAGGTTTATTCCCGATTTCGGTGACACCTGCACTGTATGAAACATCCCTGCTCCCCTACCGGGGAAACACCGGTGCAATACCAGAATGTGCCTGATCCCCACTGTCAGGAACGTGTAGCTCTGGGATCTCTCTTCATTTGTCACACGGTAATGAACCAACAACATATTTTCAAAAGCAATGAGACAACTTGTCCTTCTTCAAGAGCACCTTAGGTTTTTTGGCCTAACTCCTTGAGTCCCGGAGCTTGACAGATGAAGGACTGCACTATATTTATGTTATTCCAAGAAAAAGTATTTTTATGTACACTGCACAGATCCACCATTCGAAGAGAGCAGTCAGCCGCTGTTTTGTGAGACTACCCTCAACCTTGCACAATAACACCATCATGCCAAGAGCTATTCTGTGACACCTACTATGGGCATTTCTAACAAATTCTGAGATTTTTGAAACTTCCAAAATAACCTGGCTTTGTGGACACTGCATTCCATCAGGGAGGTGACAGAAAACAAACTGCAGGGAGTTACCCAGGCTCACAGTCTGAGGAGCAGATCCATGGAAGGTGTCCTTCACAACTGTATGAAGTCAGACACGGGAGTCGTAGGATTCCTCTTAAAGTCCATGTACTTGAGATCAGGACACGTCTCTTCAAATCAAAATGCTTTGAAAAAGCCACATTGCCAAGCATTTAATTGAATTATTGCTTTTGAAAATTATTCACCCAACACATTTGCTTCCCTCAATCATGGAGAAATACTACTGGGAAAATTATACATATTATGTATTTCAGGCTTCTAAAATAACTTTAGTCTTCATTTGAACAGGCTGGACCCAATTTTTAACTTGCTGTTTGTAGACTTCCTCCTCTAATACACCACTAAAAATGACTGTACAATCGGGCCACTTAGTTATAATATGGCCATTTGTTTACATGGCATGTTTTAATGAATCATTAATATATTTTGTGGGTACTTTAAGTAATCCGCCCTTTACCTTGGTACTTCACAAAACACCCCAGGCTTAATGGCCCATTAAAATATGTCCTGTTGAATCTTGTGGCTTAATTGATGCACTTTTGCTTTTTTTGATATTATTTTCAGATTTGTTTTTGTTTTCAGCAAGGAAGGACAGCACTAAATTGAAAATGAGCTCAAAAGGCCATCTATTAAATGTAAATGTGGGTGTTTTCCTTATGATTTTTCTAATCCTCTTGGTGTTCAAGATTATGGCACATTTAGATTTAAATTACCAGATTGGTTGATCACAGCAGGAAATAGAGTAAGCACATTATTTCTATTTTGACAGAAAAATAGAAGATTTTTATACATTTCATGTGGCAGAACTACTTAAAAAAAAAAAAAAAAAAAAGTCACACTGTGTAGCACCATCTTTTACTCATGAACATCCTGTTGAAAATCCAATTAGCATTTTTAGAAGGAAGTCCTGCAGTTAAACTCCATTGCCACAGCAGACATCTTAAGTACGAAATAAAGCATCAATATTTAAATTTTTCTGTGACCAACCTTTGCAGTGCCAAAATTTATCATAAATTACACTTTAAATTATGATTTTTCTTATCTGTTTTTGAATTCATGCAGAGAAAATGGAAGTACATAAATAAGTTTCATAACAACGCTGAAAGCATTAGCCTCTTTGCAAAGAAGAGCTGGTCAGAAAAAATGCTGATGAGTGGGCTTTTCCCTAATTAGCAATGTTTGATTCTTACTGATTGCAATAATATATTGCAAGACTGTGTGGTTTTTCTTCACAGAGAGCAGATAACTGGGACCCTATAAATTTCTGTCCATTTTAGCCTTATAACTGGATCAGCGTATAAATATAAATCCCAAATGGATCGGTTGTTCTTTCACACTAGAAGCTTCACCGGTGAAAACAATTATTTTTCTGCAAATTTGTATTAGGAACTTTATTTTTCACATATTTTAAATCTGAAAGTTATGCACCACAAGAGCAAACACACCGACTGGTCACATAGGACACATCTCATTCCATGAATGATAAAAGCAACAAAGCAAGTGGCAAGTAATTTGGAGGTGCTCAGATTTACACCTATTGTATCCGGACACGATAAAATTTCCAGCAACTCTAATATGGAAGGCTTCTTTTGAAAATTCTGCTGCTGTTGTTTTGCTATATATTAAGGTAATGCTGTTTGTTACCACTCAGATTTAAGAAACAGCAGTAAGTGTGTTTCAGAAAATGTTTACTGCAACTGAGAACTTTTCCCCTAGGGAAAACTGTCAGATAAGGAGGTAGAGTAAGCAAACAGTTTGGGTGCCATGGCATTTTAATTTAGCCTAACATGGGGTAAAGGTCCTTAAAATTACATAATAAAGTGCTACACAAATTGCTAAGGCAGGGGCAAAGAAAGACAAAATGAGCAATTGCTGACACTCGAAATGCAGTGACATTAAAGGCACAGCCAGTGATATGTGTTTGTTTTACTCCCCATTTTCCTCCTCATTCATTCCCATTGAGAAAACAAGAAAAATGAAACAACAAGCTAATGATTAAGGCACTCTTAGGCTCAGACCTAATTCCCTATGTAGATACAGACTGCCTCTGTGATCCTGGACAAGTCATATGGTCCCACTGTACCTTGTTCTCCATGCCATAAAATTGGTTATCCAGTTTCTTCCTCACGGACATCAGATACTCCAGTACGACAGTGATAGGGACCATAACTGTAGCACCCAGCGGGACATAACATGGCGGGCCGCCTGTTCGTTATCAGCTTTCACCTTCTAAAGCTTTCAAAGGTGATACCTTTCTCTGGCTGAAATCTAGCACAGAGTCTAAGCATAAACTAGGGGACTATAAATCACGGCCAAATTATGTTTCCAGCTGACTGTATAGAGACGGGACAAACTACTGCCAGTAATATGATACAAAACTAATAAAGGCAACTTGTCCCTAAATAACACTGTGCAGCTAAAATAATATTGTATGAAGTCTGCATTCACTAGGGAAAAAAATAAAAAATAAAAGCCTACAAAAGCCATTATTTTGGCAACGACACCCACCCAACCAGACAAGCGTCACAGAATCCCGGTCATCTCGGGCTATGTGTGCATTAGCAATTAGTGCCGCACAGCAGAGAGGATTGCTAAAGAAAACAGCTGGCTTTGACGGACAACATCACGCTGTGTGCATTTGGGGATGAGAAGGGAAGTAGCTTGGACTACCTCTAGTCTGATCCAGTGGACAGGGTATGTGCAGCAGCTGGAGTACACCTTGCTCCAGCAGCACATCTCCCAGTCCAGCTGTATCACAAAATAATGTAGCTTCTTTGCTCTCCAAGACTGTTCTGTGAAGCAAATCAAAGCATGCAGTAACCGGGGATTACTGGGAGACTCTATTTCAGAAGCCAGCTCCTGATCTGAACTACAACTTTAGTGTAGATGCATCTTTGTAACACATGAAAATACTTTCACTGTGGCAAAAGCCAGCCTGAGAACTTCAGTGTGCCTAGTGGGATCTTAGAATTATCCCAACATCCCGCAAGGCAATACGAGCAGCTTGCAAGCAGTGCAATAACATGTTACAGTTTGAATGCCAGAAGCAGGACTGCAGGTGAGATCTAACATGAAAAGTTAAGAAGCCCCAGATTCCAGCAGCCCAGCTGGCATATAACAGAGAAATGAATTAACAGCATGGCATCCTCCTGCAACAGCACTGGTCATCTCTTTCCAGTATCCCATAGAACAACTAGTACAGGTTTTGTGATTACCATTTAACTAAAAAGGAAATCAAATGATAGTTTATGATCAACGGTGGCTCCAACTTTAGGTAGCTTAACAGCAGGCTTTATGCCACTCCTAGCAAAAAGGAGAGCAAAGGATAAAGTAGGGTCAGAGTACAGCAGGGATCGAAGACCAGAAATTGGTTTTCTAACACCTGTGGTTCTGAAAGCTCAGAAAGCCGAGGGTCAGTGCCATTCAGGTAGTTCATCAACCCGGAAAATGCCTCACCAAGGTCAGCTGTGATGAAAATATAAACTTGTGGCATAACGGAGTTAGGGTCCCTTCAGCCTTGCCTTCCCCTGATTTCCCCCATGGCACTGCAAGCAGCCCCCGCTGGGTTGCTACAGTTAGTGCCTGCGGCACAGCAGCCCCTTCCCTTGGGCTCGCCAATGGCCTTGGGAGCACTGCACCTGCTACCTGCTTTGAAAATTTAACCTGCACTCCCTGCTGAATGCCGCAGCTGTACCGACCTGGGCTTGTATCCGCCTCGTACAACCTCAGAGGCAACAGGAATTTTTCAGTGCAGAAGCCAGCACCACAGAAGAACAGCATGTGTTTTACCTAGTGGGCATATCGCATGCACTTTCCAGAATTCAGACTGTATTAAAAAAAAAAACAAACAAAACAAAACAAAAAAAAAAACTCACACTTTGTTAAACAGCTTCAGCTAATGAAGTGCACACAGAATACTAAATTGAAGGCCCTAGACCTAAAATATTCTGTTTTCCTCCGCCCTCCTGTTTCTCATTAATACACTGAAAAACAAAGAAAGAGTAACAGTCTGAGTCTATAACACAAATTAAAATTATATATACAAATCCAAAGAGGAAATAACGTACACATTGGGCTCAGCAATTATATTCAACAGGCAGATGAAAAATTGATACAGCAAGAAAAACACACTGCCACATGAGCCTTCTCTTCTCCCCAAGGATAAAACAGGACTTTGAATTGCTTCTTCAACCAGCATCTGTATTCACTAAGGCAGCGACAGACCAGCTAACTACCCTTTGCAACTGCAAAAGCATGGAGGTAGCCACAGCTGCTCCATAGTCATCGTTCTCTGTATTACGTGAGCCCCATCAAACCACACCATACCTGGTGACCTGCCATGAATGATGTGGACTGTGGCATGTTTTCCAGCTCAATTTTTCCGCTAGTGAATCCCAAATGCCTTCCCCTCCTTCTCCTATGAGAGAGGAACTGTCAGCTTTAGCTGCCCTGAGCTGATTTGAAAACATAAATTCATTTTATATTTTTATCCTAGCAACTCACAAAAGTATCTCTCTGCTCCAACATACCCCGTCTGAAATAAAATCTTTTCAGAGGTATCTAGTCATTAGTTTAAGCTTAACGTAGCAAGACTTCTTTCCTCAGTCACTGCTGACAGTACAGTGCCACTTGCTGCAATCCATAACCTGGGATAACCTCAGATTCTTCTCTCTGTCCCCAAATCCAGCTTATGCATAAAACCTGCAGATGCTCTCTACCGTTTTATGATTCTATGATAACAAATTCAGATATGGCTTCTCTATCAGATCATACTAGAAAAGCTCTCTCCGGGCTCCCAACACCTTTTGTCTTTATTAAAACAAATTTTTTTTTCCCAGGTTTGACAAATGCAATTCTGGCCCTGCTCACATCCATTTGCAATACTTTTGAAAAGATGACTTTCCTACCCTGTCACTTTGACCACATCAGCCGTCCTATCTGTCCTCTTTTGGCTCCTTTTTTTATGTTGTACCAAAGCAAAATGCACCTCCATTTTCTAAGCTCTTCTTTGCCTGTCCCTGCCTTGTCATCTCTCATTCTGCATTGTGAAACAGGTGGTCGCTTCTCTGCAACCAGTGACTTCCACCTTCAGCATCCACTTGCTAGAAAAATACAAAAGCAGCTTCGTCCTCTCTGCCACTGTGTCCTTCATGCTAGGAAGCAACTCACTTTGAACACCTCCAAAGTCACTTATTACAGGCTCTCAACTCTCTCCCCCAAATTTCCTTGCTGTTACAGTCAGAGAATGAATGACCAGCCTAGGACAGTTATATGCTACCATGCCATCTACTGTCATCACGCTGTTTCCTTGTGTTCCTCTGGTTTTACTAATTGCTTTTGTCTCATCTTACACCATCTTACACCATGGTCTGTTCAGTGTTAGTGCAGTGCACAGCACACCGCTGTCCCTCATAGCCCAACGCTGGGCTTCTGGGCACTGTGGGAACACAAATAATAATGAACAGAGCTGCCATCTTTTCTCTGCACTTGGCTGTGCTGCTGCTTGCTGAATAGCCTCCTCTGGAAGCCGGGCTCCAGCTCCACGTTGGTTGCACAGATCACGGCGTATACGTCTGGGAGCACCATGCGTTTACTAGTGCAGTCAGGGTTCTTGTAATTTCCTTGGTGAGTGCCAAGGGCTCAAAGGATTTTCAGATCATCAAGTACTGACAAGTAAAAGCTTTTATACTGGAAAAATATGAAACAGTGCAGATCTTGGGCTTCTTTTAAGAAACATATAAGCCACAAGATTTCATTTCATGTCATGAGAGTTTTGCTTTTAAAGATCAGAAATCTGTGCCAAAAGGCACTCCTTTGCCCTAACAACAATTTCCACGGCAACAGACTTTCTTCTAAAGTTGGAGGTCTTTATGTCTTGCAGGATCAATTCTTCAGAGGTCTCAATTTCCCATCCTTCACAAGTGAGAGGTGCTCAGGTAGTCTATTCTATGTACACTGAACAATGCAGATGGAATTTTATCATTAGAAAACTGGATGTATCTATAGTAATGATGATCTTGGTTATTAGTTGGGACTGAACACGAGACATCAAGAACCAAAAAGCAGGTTTTGCATCTTGAATTGAAGACTAATACCCATGCCTAGGGACTGGTGAAGACACCATTAAGATACATAGTTTATCGTGTACTGGCACTCCAAGAGTAGATGCAAAAAGAAAAGAGGAGTTTGGATAGACTAGAGAAAGCAGGGAGAAAGGGAAACATCATTAGAAAAGTGGGGGGGAAAGTTCCAGATATTGAAAAGGAAAATCCTCAGAATATTTCAATATTTCTTTCCCAAGAGAACACAAAATGAACCAGAATCCTGGTTAATAAATCTATGTTAAAAATGCTTGTTCTAATATACTGAGCTTTGATCTACTCACATCAACTTTCATCTTCAACTAATCATTGGGCTCTGGGCCGGGTGGCAGCAGGACAGGTATATCTTTCCAAAACCTATTGGACAGTAACTAATTTTAAAGATTGGTTGGCAGTTTGTAATGACACGGCTTTTGTATATGCTCTGTATAAATCAGTACAGTCTCGCATGCTACACTGAACAAATCAATAAATCACTTACAAGTAACACTTGAAGACCCTTTATTATCAAGTGCCCTTTGAAACACTTCCTGCCCCTTTCACATAATATTTCCTATCTTCAGTAGTTACTAGAAAGGTATTTTATCATTTACCTGTCTGTCACATCGGAGACATTTTATGCCTAACTGCCTAGTTGCTAAAAGATTCAGCAGACTTCTGTGAACCTTTCTTCCTTGGCCTCAATGCCCTTGAAAATTCTAGTAAAATCAGGACAAACACTGCATATGGCAGTGTGAATCCATACCTAGATCTAGTCTAGGAGTAGCAACAAAATATTATGGGATTTGTCCATTAACTAAAACCAAATATATCTTCTAGTTTTCAGTGAAAGTGGTTTATAGCAAACTGCTCACAAGTTTTTATCTTACTCATTTACTGAATAATAATTTTGGAAAGTAAAGCATTTCTTTATGGTGAATTGGTGAATGAAAAAGTGGGTTTGATCAAATCATATGATTCTATATCATATAATCATAGAACAGTTTGTGTTGGAAGGGATCCTAAAGATCATTTAGTTCCAACCCCCTGCAATGGCCAGGGATAGCTGCCACTAGACCAGGTTGCTCAAAGCCCCATCCAACCTGGCCTTCAGCACTTCCAGGGATGGGGCACTTCATGAGGTTCCCACAGGCCCACCTCTCAAGCCTGTCAAGGTCCCTCTGGATGGCCTCCCTTCCCTCCAGTGGTGTCATCAGCAAACTTAGTGAGGGTGCGCTCCATCCAACTAGCCGTGTCATTGACAAAGATGTTAAAAACAGCACTGGTCCAACACTGACCGCTGAGGAACACCACTCATCACTAGTCTGCATTTGGACATCGAGCCGTTGATCGCAACACTTTTGAGTGCGACCATCCAGCCAATTCCTTATCCACTGAGTGGTCCGCCTGTCAAATCTATGTCTCTCCAATTTACAGACAAGGATGTTGTGCGGGACAGTGTCAAATGCTTTGCACAAGTCCAGGTAGGTGACATCAGTTGCTCTCCGCTTATCCACCAACACTGTAAGCCTCAATTAGGAACTGAGTTAGTTTTAATTAGAAAATCACCTCCACAGGGATTTATATGTGTTAGAATTAATTCTGAATACAAAATGATTCACAGTTATTCATTGCAATTACTTGTCTTCATAAACACAAACAAAGCATCTGCCTCACTTCCTATTTCCCATTCCTGAGTAATTTCTTCTACCCTTCACTTTTGGTTTTTTTTTTCTTTTAAACTTCCTCCCAACAGTGGTAATGGAAAGCGACAGGTTCTACCCTAAAAGAGTTATTTGGAATAAGATAGGAATTTCAAAAAAAAAAAAAAATTGTCATCAGTGCTAACAGCACGTAAATCATCATTCTTTTCAAAAGATCAACAGATGCAAATTCACGTTAGCTGTGTACAAAACGTGTGGCATCTTCTTGCTAACAGCACTAAGATCAGAATTTTCAGACATGTCTATCTGAACCCCATGTACCCAAATCTCACTGGAAGTTAGGGGGCCATAGCTGATAATTCACTCAGAAGTATCAGGAATAATGTCTCCCAAACTCTCGTGTAAGCTGTAAGGATTTGTGTTCTTAGTGTCCAAGAACTCACATTCTAGTCTTTGAGATTAGCCAACATAGCTCCAGTTTTAGACCCCTGTTCAAGAAAGAGGGTAAACATGTTTAGATACCTAAATAGGGTAGAAATTAGTGATTTTATTTAAATAGCTTGGCCATACTAGAAACTTTTATTCTTCAGAGAACCTCTTTATACTGCAACAACCAACTCCTGCTGATGTCTGCTGGGGAATGAGCCAGAGAGAAACTGGGAAACATGTGCCAGGGAAAGCGTGTCTGCTCTGGACATTCTCCATTATCAGTTTTGCCACACACTCGTTTTCACGTTGTGCTTCTGCTCAGCCCAAATGTGGTTTTCATAAAGGTGAAGTGTAGCTCGGCATGGCTGGGACACCAGAATTAGAGCTGCCCGGGTCATTCACCTGGCCCTGCCTGGCATGAGTAGTGGGAGGTATTTTTTCTGAAAATATGAGAAATGGATAACAAAACACAATAAGCAATATAATAAAGCCATATTCTTCAGATCTACACATAGTTCTAGTCAAATACCTAAACTTCCAACCACCTATCTCAAAGGACAATGTGTTTGAAGAGCAACATCAGTGGATCCTTCCAGTCTGCTCTTTCCATGCAGCCAATAAAGAGCACCACATGCACCTGTGCACTCCAAATCACACAGGTCATTACAGAAGGGAAGGGATTTCCATCACACTCAGTAGCCAGGAGCCGATGATGGATTTTGTTAAACTTTAAACTTTTAGCAGAACCTAACGCAACAAATCTGAGCTAAGCCTTCTTTCAGGAGAGAGCATGCCATATTCCCTGTTGCAGGCATGAGAGACTGGAGTTCCACAGCTAACGTAAGACCTTTTTTGGTCCTTACACTAACTGGATTGGCACAAAGCCATATGAAATTTAAAATATTCATATCTTTGATCTCATGTTTCAGAAAGAGCAATAGTCACCAGTTCCAAACCAAAACAGAATATCAACCTTAAAATCTAGAAATTTTTTATGCATTTTTACTAATATAGTTAGAGGTTTCGTCCTTTCTGGATGGCATAAGTTAAAATACTTTGATAAATGCTGAAAGGCTTTGGAAGGAATTGTCACTTCCCCAACACTTTCGTAAGCTGGCATGCCAAACTTCTTTTCTGCAAGGTAATCAGTAACCTCCTTTCATGATAAGAAAGCTTTACAGAACCTATAGATATCTCCTTATGTTATGTAAGAGTGTATGTATTTCTAATGTGGCAGCTGATGAACTAGAGTGTGCTGGAATGTGAAAAAAGCATTAATGAGAATGAAGATGTAAGAAATAATGTTAACTAGGCCTTTTCATTACAACTGAAGAGAGCTGTGCATGTGTAAAATGGGTACATAAAGTTTTATAACATACTGCCTGCTCGAACCTCTAACATTTATAATACATTTTCATTACTATTTGCTGTAAATTGCCTGTGTCTTTTACATTAAAAATAAATGGTTCCAGCTAGACAGCTAAAAGGTTTGATTGCAAGCAATTGTAGTTGACAGTATCAAACAGAAAAAGTCTAAGTTTGAGCTTAAAGCAGAAAAGAAAGATGCAACTTTGCAGAGCTGATCACTAGAGAATGAACCCTGAGCTGCTTTCCATTCCATTAATACTTTGTCCTGATTTGGGGGGGTTATTCCTCCATGTTACTTTTGGAAAGCAAAAGAACCAACACCCTTTGTCCTCTTCACTCACCAAAGAGCTGGAACAGTCACTAGCAGTTTTTAATTTGATTCAGTTTGTCAATAGCAACAACTGTAATCCTCCCTAATCAATGCCCACATACAGGCACAAAAGGCTGTTAAGAGTTTTACTGGCTTTTATTTTATTAGTAGGCGGGTGGGGGGCAGGGACCTGACAACACCTCCAGGAGCTCTTGTTACTGTGTCTGCAAGCAGGCTAGAAGCCAGCCTACCCCTGCTTTGCTGATGAACCCTTTTCAAACAGTGAAAAGAGAGAAAATGGAGCTAGTGGAGACACCCTCCTTCGCTTGGTTAATCTTCACATCCCATGCAGCCTGCGTAGGGTAGACGACGAGTGGACTAATGAGCTCTGTGGGCCAGACCCTCTATGAACAAGAAAGGAAAGTAAGCGACCCCTTCTATGTTGTTGAGAAAAAAGTATGTGTAAAAGCTAGAGCGTACATTGTTCACTCATGCCCCCCTAGCTAAGCTGAGGAGTGCTGGTGCGTGGTGTGCCATCTCTCATTACTTTACCACATCAGTCACTTGAAAGCGAGTGGAAAAGTGGCATGCTGCCAAAGGAATATAAATAATTGATGTTAACATAAAGAACATATAGCAGCACTCACGTCAGAGAACAACTAAAGCAAGAGTTCAACAGCAAACATGCTCTTGTAATCTCCTTTTATCTTTTGTTCTCCCTCATGGGTGTGACCCAGTTTATCATGACTCCATGGCTGAGAAATCTGCAGCAGAGCTGCCTGGGAAGACAGCATGAGTCTGATTAAATTTTAGGTGATTTTATGTATTATAAGGGAAGAAAAAGTCTTTCAGGAGGGGACATTGAATACATTTTGCCAAAATGCACCAAAACCAGGATTATGGAACAGTTACACACAGCAAACTGGCTTACTAGCCCTACCTGCAGGCTCCCTCTGTCATGACATGCCATTGTTGACCTCAATGCAAAGAGCAACTAAAGATCTCACGAGCCGTGGAAATAGGATAATACAGAGATGTGCAAGGAGTGTTATAGTCCCAGAGCAGCTTCCAGGTATCTGTAGACTAGTGAAAATGTCTGACTGCTGGAGACCGGGAGAAAAAACCCCGTATTTTCCTCTAACTCTTGCTATTTGGTCACTGCTACAGACAAGGCAGAGAAGTGGAATCTGCTGTATGCTCCTATCCACCTTGCTCTTCCTTTTTAGAAGTACAATTAAGTGGTATTCCCAGACTTTTCCCTCCACCACTGAGTGGGCTAGAAGCTAGTGAAACTGTTTATTCAAATGGTCGCATGACCCAAGAGCTCCTGCTCCAGGCAGAATCCTAGAATCTTTACCCTGCAGCAGCCCTGCCATTCAGTAATGAAATACTGCATGGAATATGTGAAGGAAAAAAGAATCATCTTTCCAAGTTATGCAGAAATCAGATGGGGTTTCTGGTTTGTTGTTTTTTTTCCATTATTTGGCTGTTAACTGGTTAAATGCTTGTCATGTGACCCTAATTCTGCAAGCATCCCCCTGGTGAAGTCTCCATGGAAACTGAAGTCATCTCATGTCACATCAGGCCTTTTACCTTGGTGCTGGCACACCTCCCTATTGAATACAGGTAAGTGTTTCATGACTGTTCCCATCTTTGCTGTTTGACTGACAATTAAAAGAGGGGTCTGTAATTGACTTATATTGGATTACACTCTGCTGTGCAAAGACAAACAAAGCCTTGATAACTAACAGGTGAAAGAAATTAGTTTATTCAGCTGTCTACAAGTTTCAAGAACAAAAGCCCTTCACACTTTGTGCAGGAGAATGGTGGAACTAGGTTGTGTGTCCGCAGCAATTCAGTGCTCAGTGGCTGGAAAACTTCTAAGATGCCTATAAAAGATAAAATGGGAATGACATAAATTTAGAGCCTCAGAGATGGGAGCAATTAATTGCCAAATAATCTATTCTTGCTCAGAAGTGTTAGGCAGAGCAGTGAGGGGAGCCTTTGATTCATATATCCTACAACAGCTCAGCCTCGGCTGAGCCCAGTTACTCCCCGTGCTCACCTGCAAGGACAGGCTCCTCTACTTTCCCGCCTCCCAGTTCCCATAGCTCTTGGTCCTCATCTCAGTGACCTGAGCCATGTGCTGACCCTCCTCATTCCCTGCTGAGCTGGGGCCCGTGGGACCATGCAGTTAATCCGAGGTGCAGTCCTGCATCCTGACATCCTTTACCGGTACATACATTCTTTCACTTCACAAGAAACTGCCATTCAAATACCTTCACCTACTATAGGCACTATCTCTAGCAGGTGCCCTGCCATAAATACACGTTAATATGGCAGCAGCTATTTTATTTCTAATGCTGAATTATTCTCCATGCAACATTCAAAACAGGAAACATTGAAACTGGGTGAGCAAATACTAATACCACAGCAAAATCTCTTAGCCCATCAGCTGCGTGTGCGCATGCTCTTTGACACTGGATTTGAATGTCAGGTGTGTGGTGAAAGCAGATGCATACGCAGCCCTGAAATAATGTTAAAAATACGCAAGTTCTTGCAGTAAGGCAGACGGAGCATGTGCACATATGTACAACTGCCACCTTTGTGAATTTTATTCCTAGATGAGTAATGCAAACAATGCAATCAGAAAATATTCTTTTGGTACCTCTTTTAGTATTCATAGTGTGCTCGTGTGGTCTAAAAACAATTTAGACCGAACAAAAACTAGTGCTGCTTTTACTGATTCTGATATTGAATTCTTTTTCTCTCTGCTATCCCCTCCATGAATACACAGTGAGTCAATCTGGTATGTCTTGATGGTTGAATAAGCTCTTTGATTTTTGAATTATTTTGAGATTAACTGAATTTGAAATGTGTGCTGCATGCAATGTCTTGCTGGCACAAAAAGATGAGCTTTGTTATTGACAGAGAAAAGTTGCAAAGCCACATTTTTCATTACTGCTCTGTATTGCTGAACTTGTGTTCCTGCCAGACTGCTGCCTGCCATGACAGCAGGGGCCACCAGGTTGAAAAGTTCAATTTCCAATATTCTCTCCTGACCTACCTGAACTTCAGAAAGCAACAAAGCGGTCTTTTCCAGCACAATATAAAAAACAAATCTCTTTTATAAATAATAAAAGATAGTGGGCATTAGATTATGCTGCTTGAAAGCTGGGCAATGCCAAGAAAACATCACACTCCACCTGAAAAACATGTTTTTATCAGTATAATCTGTTATAGTGCCACAAAAAGTTACTAGAGTTTCTACAAGTTCTCCCCTGACGGCGCTCTGAGGTGCTGTTAATCAGGAGCTCCCAAGAGCTGGCTGGACACCTGAAAGTTTCCAAGGTTGCAAAATGACTTTAGAGCACAGACAGAAGCACATATTCCTAATGGTACTGTCCATGCAAATTACTATTACTGCTATAATTGCTGTTTAAAAACTACATGTCAGGACTACGAAGGAGAGTCATCAAGCTGGATGCAGGGTAGAACAGAAGGAAGAGTCTTATCAAATATTCCACCAAAACCCAGAGTCCAAGAGGCTTTGCCCTTCAGAAGGGTGGGAGGGGAGTGCTGGAGTGGCCAGTTCTCTGCAACACCCCCCTGAGCACACGTTAGAAACACCACTTCTGACAATATCCCCCTTTCCCACCTTGAAATGACCCTGATCTTCCTCTACTTTTCTTCCGTGAGTACCCCTAAAGAAGTCTCCTGCAAACTCCGGGTGCTCGACAGCTGACCTCTTCCCACAGTCACTGCTAGTGAACCTTGGATCCACACCTGCACTTTTGATCCTGCCACGGGATCAAGTCAGAGGAAAGGACTTCAGTCTCTGTCCCAGCAAAATCCACATACAGGATCCAGGGGACCCCAAAATAGATCTGAAAGGCACCAGCAAGTGCGTTATTATTCAGCCTGAGCTCCACGAGCTCTGAGGTCTGATGAATGGGAGCATATGACTCAGACTACGGGCTGTGATATGAGGGTGTGAAGTAAAGCTGCACAAAGCTTTGGAGTGTTGCATTTCTCGAGAAGGGTAAATTAGGGGAAATTTTCAGTGAGCTCACAAATGTAGGAATCAGAGGAAAAACAGCTTTTTCTTCTCATCTGTTTATTATTGCCTTTCAGTCCTTTTGTCCAGCCAAAAGTGTTTTGCACATAGAAAATGCATTTTTAGTTCTCCTACTGCTTCTGTAGCACTTCACACCCTCTCTCCTTCTTCGCATTCATTCTCTTCATCACCTGAGACTCCTCCCACCTTTCTTTTTCTCTCCTGCCTACTCTCTTTTCAATTCCCTATTTCTCTGTTCCTCCTTCATCCCTCCCTTCTTCCTTTTAGCTCAAATTCCTGGTACTCAGGTTGAAATTGTCCTACGCCATCTGGATTAAATTTTTTTTACCATTTAGACCTGATCAGCACATGTACCAGGTGCTTTTTAAAGACAAGAAAAGGGCTCTTGTCCCATAGAGGATGGGTCTGTCCATTTCCAGAAAATCTGTGATGGTACCATAAAAGCAACATTGCAAATATCACATTTCACTAGCTTCTCTGATGGCTGGTGTAATTGAAATAAATTATGAATCCCACATATGCCATGCTAACAGAAAGCAATAAAACACAATATTTATGAATAAAGATAGCAATTATCTTATTAAATCAGTAATGTTATTCTACCAGAGGACTCTTCATCTCACATTAAAATCAATACTGATTATGAGTGTAAAGGAAAGGCTCTTGCCATTACTATAACAAGGTCCCATAGATTTTAAAAGGTAATGAAAGATTTTCTGTAGAAAGAATTCACTAGAGTTATAGCTAAGATTTTGAAACAATCCATTTCTCTTTTGGGGTAGAAAGTCTTGGATATTAAACCAGATTTTGACATTATTGACACCACTGTCAAGCTGATGTAGTTATATTGACATCAGTATTGTTATCCAAGACTGATAACAGCGTGACTGGAAGCAAAATCTCAACCTTATAAAAGTTCTTTGGTTTGGGCTTGGTTTTTTAAAGCTGAAAGAACTTAGTAAGACACTTAAGATGTTTCAGTAGGTTGTAATTTTCTAGAGGTGTAGCACACAAGCTTGATTAAAAGATGATGATCCAAAATGTGTGCTTATTTCTGGAACAGCTATTTTAGTCATTAAAAGCAAAAATTATTCCCAAGAAACATACACTTTGTGCCTCAGCTCCATGTCTATATTCAGGGACAGGTTTGACCAAGATTTTCAGAAACAGGAAGTGTGTGCCTGTTTCCTTAAGATTTATGCTGGTTTTCTAAACAGATCTACCCCTTTTAAAGGTGTTTTACACAGGCTACGTAAAGCCACAATATTGCTATTATTAAATCTGTTTTTAACACTGTTGTTCTAAAGAAAAATAAAAACCCACAAAACACAGTAATTCTAAGACAAAGTAATTCTTTTTAAAATATTATCTCCTTATTTTTTCTGTGGAGGACAGAGGAAAACAGTCATTGACCAAAGCAAGCATTTTGCCCCATGGTCCCAGTACATCCATGCACCTACTCAGTAAGGAAACATCTACTTCAATTTTTAAATACTCCCTAACCATAAATAAGCAAGTAGTGGTAGACAACATTGAGTTCTGAGGCATGGAGGCAGGGAATGACACCGTCCACGCTTGCTTGGGCTAACGCTCTCAACATTTCTCAAGCAAGGGATGGGAGACATGGAACAGCAAGTTCCTAAACCGAACAGCATGATTCAGGGCTTGGTGCTGATTTGAAGACTCGAGAAAGGCTAGGAAGGAGGGGAAAGAGAAGGGGAGCTTGTCAGAGGGGAATGCGTTGAACCCCAAGAGGAATTTAGTCACTTAATTTCTCTTTTGCTAGAGGAAAATGCAGGAATTGTCATGGCTACCATGGAGCACGAGAGAAAGTTTCACTTAATCAGAATATGAACTAAGCATGAGCACCACATTGCAGCCATTTTAAAATATTTCACAAATCGCATGATTAAACTGGGAAACAAGCAGCTGCCACTCTATGGGCAGTGACAACAGAAAAAGAGAGCTCAAGGAAATGTATCTGGGTAGTGACATTACAGCCTCAGCCAGAAACCAAGGACCCTGGCTCTTGGTAAACTCTTACTCTGCACTTTGTGTGCAAATACGCGCTCTGCTCCCTTCGCGCTCTCCTCCTTTTTTCAGTTTACACTCACAATTATAAGCACAACTCTATGCTTAGCATTTTTGCCTTGTTTTTATTCGCTTCTTTGAAATCAAGGGCGCTTTCAGATAACGAGATTCATGAATGTCCCCTACTATAAATTCAGCACGAGTATTTTGACCCCATGCAGGAACCTATGATGCAGCTGGCCACAGTTTTAATAAAAGCAGAGCTATGAAAAATTTTCCCAGCAACTTTGAAAATCCTGGAAAAGTCCCCTGACCTCCTGTTCCGTTACTTGCAAGTAACAAGCTCAGCCAAAGTTCTCTGACATCTTTTGGAGTTTGCAATTCTTTCAAATAACCTTTTACTAAGTTCTGTGTGAACCTACCCAGATTTACAGCTTTAGGATTAAATCACTCAAACCTCAATGGGCTCTGTGTAAAAATGAGGTGAAACCACAATGGCTTTGAGTTCTGCTTGCAATTTCAGGCTTGCTTTGAACTCAATGCACAAAGAAAAACGCACTTTAAACCCAAGCAAGCAGTCTTTTGAAATCCTGCTCTCTTGGAGGTACGGTAGACAAGCCACCTCTGCACATTACTGGGAGCTTTCTTCTGCGGTACAAGGTCAAAAGGAGGGAAAACACATTCTTGCCCTTCTGACTAATAATTTCCATGTCCCAGTTTTAAATGTGTGTCCATCTCCTTTGATCAGTTTTCTCAACCAAGCTCAAAGTTTTACCTTTCAGAAAATTTCACTTTCTGCAGCCTGATGCCAAAAATAACTTATTGTGAAGTCTTAAAAGCAGCACTCATTTCCTCCACTCTTGAGATCTGTCTCCTCCTTTTTTAACAGCCCCAAATATATATCTAAAGAATACACTGGTCATGTCATTCATATTCTACATGCCTCCTTCCCTGCTCTTCAACACCTCTGTGTTGTAACAGGCTCTACCCTATTCTAG
Organism: Podiceps cristatus; assembly: GCA_000699545.1. Classification (NCBI taxonomy): domain Eukaryota; kingdom Metazoa; phylum Chordata; class Aves; order Podicipediformes; family Podicipedidae; genus Podiceps; species Podiceps cristatus. Next base: position 2,282 of record JMFS01022025.1, on the reverse strand, counting down.
TGTCTTCAGATTAGGTTTCCCATTAAATACTCCACCATTCAAAATTTCAATACTTTTCGCAGCCTACAAGCAGGGTTTATTCTATAGGTTCCAACGCTTCTTTCCTTTTACAGGGACAGACAAAATAGAAATGTTTCTGCTGGTTCTTCTCCACTGCCACTAAAACTCTAAATTTAGCATGTATTGATCTAACCTGTCATTGGTGACTTACTGACCTTGAAATTTTAGCCTAATTATATCTTCTTTTTCCCTCCCTTTCTCTCTCAAAAAAGTTTGCCAGACAAAAATAAAGGGAAAAGGTGGAATCTTTTCTTATACACATTGTCTTTCTAGCCTGTAACACTTTGTTATCATTCTAAGATTTTTGTATCCTGAGGCATTCTCCAGATCAGTTCACAGTCCAGAATGCATGGACCCAAATGTAAAAATAAGAACAATAAATTGTTAATATATGTAGCACATGATTGCAAATGATATCATAAAACTAGCCGAGTACTCCAGTAAGCCAATTAAGACATCTTTGTTCTTCACATGCACAGAAAATAACAGGTGCCGACGTGCAAGCGTATCTTTAGGGACCATGCTGATGTACATGAAAGAATCGGGCATTCGATGCTTCATTTCAGAAACAAGTATATTAACAAGATCACATTCTTCTACCAAATCTAGGTTCTCCAAACCAACTAAAATTAACTAAATCGCTTTCTTACATGACTGGTACATTTCATGAGCTAGTATTGGAAGAATCCTTTCTTCAACTTCTACATGAAAGGTGTTCAGTTTGCAAGTCTGTTTTGTTGTGGTACTTTTGCTTTAACTATCAACTATAAATGCAACCTGGGAACTGAAAACGAAGTGGCATTTTTACCCTATTTCACAAAAATCGCTACCAACGAGTATTGAGTAATCAATAATAAAGAATTAGTACTTAACTCATGGTTTCATTTGTACATGAAGCAGTACAGAATTCACCTTCCCCTCCCAAAGCTATATTGAGTTTGCAGTGTTAAGTTTACCCAAGTGCAAAGTGATTTATTAACAAACTTTACAGATATGTCTTGAAGAGAAATACGTAAGACCCGATCTAATATCCTTAAATCAGTTACACGATTCCTCCTGACATCGACAGCTGAAGATGGGGATCACAGAGCAAATATGTTTAAAAAAAAGTCACACTTTAGACAAACAACTGCTCAAAACAGACTCTATGCAAAATTAAGCTCTGTCCAATCACTTTTTTAGACTTTATAGATTCTTTAGGAGCAAATTAATGAAGATGATTCAATAATTCAACATCGCATTAGGCCAAGAGTGAGATTCTGCATTTGCGCATAAATAGAGGCGTGCAGAATATGATCATGTGTCTGCCAAGAATATTTCCTTGTTCCAACATAGCCATGCTTTCTCTAGATACTCTAATTGTTTCATTTTGGCAAAGATAAGTTTTCCAAATTAACTTTTACTGACCCTTGCTCCCTCCACTAGCTTCATAATTCTCATCATCGCCTTCTGAATGAATGTTTGTTTATTTCAGCTTCTTTCCAGCAAACGATTTCCATCAAACATCTGTCCCAAGATATGTACTAGCTGGAGGGTATAAATGATGTGTTCACCCTGTTTGCAATTTCTCACTGCCAGTCTTTTCAACAGTGAGACTGCCTTATAGCCATGCAGACTGTATCCTCTGGGGGCTTTCCGCAAACTCAATTGCATTTTCCAAGCCCCCTTTGCTGTTCAAGGCACAGCCTGATGTTTTTCTGTCCCCCCCGGGTCAAAGCTAAGCCTTGCCAGGCTGGAGGTGTGCAGCTACCAGTCTGAAGTTTGCTCAGCCATCAGTCAACCCCCACCCATACAGCCATAATTATTTCCTGGAACATTATTACAGGCAACATGATCACTAACATTTTTGATGTGGAAAGCTTAGAGCAGTGAAGCAGCAAGAAGTCAGAGCACAAGACTGTAAGGGAGACATTATTAATTACTATGAAATGCTACAAATATTGTGTGTCCACTTAATTTTGCATCTGCAGTTCTAGCACTAAAGTACACTCTTCCATTAGTACAGTCTTCTGATTTTTCAGTGTCAGATAAGAAAAGGGGTGTTTATGGCCAGAAGCAAGCACTTGGTATCAATTTCCAGGACACTGTATAGATGTTGTGGTTTAACCCCAAACGGTAACCAGACCACGCAGCCACTCACTCATCCCTCCCCTCCCCGGTGGGGTGAGGAGGAGAAACGGAGAGAGCCAGCCCGCGGGTTGAGATAAAAACACTCTACAAAG
>JMFS01022024.1:0-10093 GCA_000699545.1 Podiceps cristatus | reverse complement strand
ACTACCCTCTGGATGTGCCCATCCAGCCAAGATACTACCTCCTAGGGTTAAGACGCAATAAATTCTAATTTGTAACCATAAAACTTGGTGCTGCAATATTTTTTATTTAAAAAAGTGATTTTCTTTATTTTTCTAAATGTGAAATTTTGAATCAGACATTATAAAAAATATTTGTATTTAGAAAATAAAACTTAAAACGTCAGTCCTAACTTCCAGCACCTTGACAAACAGGCTGACATAGAAATCAACCACAGAAGCCCAAAGAGTCTATGTGACAATTTCAGAGCCTGGTGAGATGGTGGGTAGCCAGTGCTCTACGAAAATCATGAAATAGATGCTCTCTGACCTTTTCAAGATGAAGATTTTTTTTTTTTTCATTGCGGGGGTTTTGATGTCCAGTACAATATTTTTCTTTACTCCAGTGTATGAAAATTCAGTGGTTGAAGAAAAACCCATGTAAAGTCATCTTCAGGGTGGAGGCCCCATCCCTGGAAACATTCAAGCCCAGGTTGGACAGGGCTCTGAGCAACCTGATCTGGGTAATGGTGTCCCTGCTCACTGCAGGGGGTTGGACTAGATGGGCTCTGGGCGTCCCTTCCAACCCAAAACATTCTATGATTCTATGATTCAGTGTCTCAATCTGACAAAAGCTAGATTTCCTTAAGTCACTTTTAAACATTTTCAACGGGAAAAGAGGAACAAGCCCAAGGGAGCTTCTGTTTCTAATGGAGTCTGCCTAGGAGCTGTAGTCTGCTCCATCACAGACCTTATCTCCCATGTTAGAATCTATGCACCTGAGGCATGTTTGAAAGTCAAGACATAAGTCAGTGGGTTAATGTCATTATTTTGTGAAATTATTTGTTTTCAAATGCGTGTTGGTTTGGAGATTTTTTGGAGTGAGGGTATAAGCGTAACATCTGGTTATTTGAAGTTAACTTCCACATCTTTTAAGTGAATTACTGAAGAGCCATTCTGGGATCAATCTGTAATTAAGAATAACCTTTAATATAAAATAGGAAAATGAGAAAACTTTACAGTAGCAATGAAAAGAAGAATCCCACAGCACCTTGGGTCTAACAGCATTCACAGTGAACAGAGGAATAGGCATTTTGCTCATGGTTTTGGTCTAATTCACATTCAGCTCATCACCCATTCATCTTAGAAACACTAAGAATTGAACATCTCTGGCAACAAAATGGAAAATTAGCACTAACCTCAGAGACTGAGTTTTGCGATTCTGAGGAACACAAGGAAACTCGGATAGGTCTGACTCTCCTTCTTTAGGGAGCTATATTCATGCAAGTAGAGTACATTCACCATGATCTAGGTATCAGCCCTTGACTCTTACTCTATGACTGCTCAGCATCATCTACTTTAAGGCAAAGATGGGAAATTAAGACCTTTCCCATGTGGATCATGATCTTCTTTACTTCATTTACTTCTTTTATGTCCAACATTCTGTAGTTAAACTTATATTGAAATTCACATTCTCCGGTGCCCATTAACTCTTCAGGTGGTAAAATAATAATTAAAAAAAAATGGTTTAGAAGAGTTTAGTCTTTTCACTAGTATGTTTAAAAGCATTAAACTTACACAACTGCAACAAGAACAAGATAATTTCAGGGTACAAAAAGCAGGTTAACTCAAATACACTCATTTATGCCTGCATTGCTTTTGCTTCATTCACTGAAAACTATTCTACCCAACAGATGGGGAAATGTCTGCAGGTCATAAACCTAATGGTAGCCTAGTAAAATTCAACATAAGGTTCTTATTTGTTGAAGCATAAAGCAACTTCATGGAAACAAAAGTACACAGTAAAAATTAGTTATTTTTCAGCTTCATATTCCACATCTAAAAGTACAAATTCAAGACATTAGGATTTACCTTCTTAGAGGATCAAATCAGTATTTTCTGAAATACATGAGTCTGGGTTTTTGCTTCCTCTCTTCCTTTCTTTCCCTCATTTGATTTCTTACATACTTATTGAATAAAACTGAAGAAAATACAGAGTTTGAGAGACAGGTTGGCTTTCCAGTTGAAAAATCAAGTTGGGACTTAACAAATGCAAGCTGGATCTATTACAGATACATGAAATCTGTATGGCATTGGACAAGCTTCTGGATTCTTTTGCTTGTTTGTACACTCATATATATATATAATGCTGAAGCATACTTACCCTTCTTTTTTTTAATTAACCTAATTTCATACAATTAGAAGGTCTTAGAAAAAGTAGTGAGTAAAAAAAAATTACAGCTTATAGAATCATAGAATCATAACATCATTAAGGTTGGAAAAGATCTCTAAAATCATCATGTCCAACCGTCAACCCGATAACACCATGTATAGTAAACCATGTCTTGAAGTGCCACGTCTGCATGTTTTTTGGACAACTCCAGGGATGGTGACTCCACCACTTCCCTCGGCAGCCTGTTCCAGTGCTTTACAACCCTTTTGGTGAAGAAATTTTTCCTGATGTCCAAGCGAAACCTCCCCTGGCACAACTTGAGGCTATTTCCTCTCGTCCTATTGCTAGTTACTTGGGAGAACAGACAAGCACCCACCCCACTAGAACCTTCCTTTGGATAGTTGTAGAGAGGAATAAGGTCTCCCTGGAGCCAGACTAAACAACCCCAGTTCCTTCAGCCGATCCTCACAGGACTTGTGCTCTAGACCCTTCATCAGCTTTGTTGCCCTTTTTTTAGACACAGTCCAGCACCTCAATGTACTTCTTGTAGTGTAGGGCCCAAAACTGAACACAGCACTCGAGGTGCGGCCTCACCAGTGCCAATTACAGTACATTTTGCAGCTTATGCTTTATAGCTTATGCATGTTTCTAAACCACATAAATACTTGAATGAGTTTACAGAAAATTTAATGCAGTGTGTAAGACACAAAAACTGTCAACAGCATGGAAAAAATTAAGTGTAAAAATTTCTCGGATGAAGGAGTTGCTAATATGAAGAAAACAAGAAAATCTGGATCTAAGACGGCCAATGGAAAGGGAGGGGACCCTCAAGCTGCATAAGCAAAGTAAAACAGGAAGTTGTTGTTGTTATGCCAGTCCACCATTGTGGCAGACAATATATTTACTGTTTTACGGATATAGTAGATATATATCTATTTATACCTATGACTAACTTTGATTTTGTTTTTTTAGTCCTATATCAAAAATATTCCATATATGTCATCCAGGCTAGTAGAACAAAATGCACGATTACCCCATATGACATAATGTGTTACCAAGGTAAAGTTCTCATTAGGGTTTCAGAAATGAAGTCTCAAGAACAAAACCGTGTGGAAATAAAAATTTACTGGAGACTTGCACTCCCTTCTTGTTTGATTTGGTCATGATTCAAATCTCAAGTAGTGAATTTTACAAGTCAACACAGAGGAAAAAAAGGAGCGTTTTCCTCCTCCTATGGACAATCATCTTTTCTGGGGATAATCAGTCTGTTTTATCGTGGGAAACCTTCATATATCTATTTCTGCTTGTGTTTTCCAAATGAAATAAGTTTGAGATGAGAACCTAAGAAAAAGTTGAGACATTCATATACGTATTCCTGGACACCATTTGCTTATTTTCTTATCCTTCTTCCACCCCCTAGCCCCACCAGTATAGTAGGATGGATTTTTTTACTGATGTTTTTTTTTCTCTGTATAACTTGAGAAAAAATATTATAATAATTATATATTTGGAGGATTTAACCATTTAAAAGAACATTTGGGTAACATTTTAGGGAAAAAATATTAAAATACTATTTATGGATATAAGTGTTGCATTAAAGAAGCTGAAGAAAATATTTCTTTTAATCACTCCCTCTAACTTCTCATTTAGAATGTAAAATGTATTTTGTGCCTCTGTGTTTCCTTACTTAACTTGAATGCTTTCTTTCCACCCTCAGAAGCATGCGAATTTGTCAAGTGCGGCTTTCTTGGAGTTCTAGCAAAGATCATGGGATTTGAAATGAAAGAAAGATTCCTTCATCTCCACTTGAAAAACAAATAGTCTCTCAGGGACAGTACCAGGAAACATGGGCAAACTGAAAAACAAAAACAAAAACAAAAACAAAAACAAAAACAAAAACAAAAATAATAAACAAGTGCTAGCCTGAACATGGCTGGGGAACAGCGAAAAGGGATCTTACTTCTGGGGGGAAACTGCCTGGAAACAGCCAAGTTACAGAACCCAGAAAAATACTTCCAAAGTGAGCCAGGGACCTCGTTCTGATGTCTCTCCCACATGACAGCTTTTGTGAGATGTTTGCTAGCATGCAGTCAGGGACCGGCAGACTATGCGCGGCGCTGTGGGTGCTGGATGCCAGCCAGCCTATTGTAGCTCCGTGTGTGGATGCTTGAGATCTGCAGGCTTCGCGGTGTACCTCTGCATCTGTCTTCTGCATGACAATAAAATCGTTCTCTAGGGAACACCAGAAGGTATTACATTGATTAGTATTATGTGGTTTTTGAGGTGCTTTCTTTCTTGGGAATGGAAACTTAGGAGTTCATGTATTTCTGACACATATAAGGATCTGCTGTTTCCTGAAACAGATACAGATAATTTCCAGTGCTTATACTTGTACCAAAGAGTTCAAAGGGAACACTGACCAGTGAGATTATGATCTTCCTAGTTGGACTGTGCTGATCAAAGTCATGCATTGAAATGTGATCTAGTAAGGCTGATCTTATCAAACTTATGTCAAAGAAATATCATGATCATTAAGAGCGAAATATGACCTCAGAGGTGCACTTTTTATTCATAAATTAACATGGCCTTGCTATAACTTCCACAAAACCTCTGAGTAAATTGATAAATGGGGATGCATATCGGTTCTGTAGTCACACAAGGGCAGGATGTGGCTGCATCCACATGACCATCAGAGAGCTGGAAAAAAATGGAATCTGATCTCCTTAGCAGCTTGTAACAAATATGTGGTTGACATAACATTTTGCTGCACCACCACCTCACTGGACACCCCTTTGACCCCAGTTACCTGACAGATCCATAGAGCAATTTTGAAAAGCAACTCTCTCCCATAAATTCTTCATATCTGCAGAAGTCCCTGTTCCTGGAAACTCCAGAGTTGGCATGAGGCCTCACACCTACTTTCATGAGGTGTACTGTAAACACATGCCAAGTGTGAAGGTTGTGTTTATTGGATACCTTACACTGACATATTTCTATGCAATCTTACAATTTCAGTGAACATTTCCAAAAAAAAGGACAAAAATATGTGAATCCTGCATGTTCCTGGTTATTTTTTTTTCCTTCGACACAACAGCTGGTCTCAATACATTAAGTATTTTATTAAAATTAAATTTAGACGTTAAAATTACACCTTCAGGAAACTTGTTATCCAAGAAAATGGTGCCAGTGTAATCATGAGAATGTAATTACGATTTCATTTATAAGAAGTGGTGTTCAGTTATTTCTTCTATAAATAAAGAATTATTAACAGCAGTCAGTGCTGAGATTCTGAATATAGATTTTTTTTTTCATTTGTTGAAAGATAAACAAGGGGTGGCTTCCACACTGAACAGGCTCATTTGATTCAGACATGAAGACAGGAAGATATATTTTCCATAGATCCAGTTATTGCCCACCCGTAACTACTGTTATTTAACAATTACACTTAATTAATCAAATTTTGTTTACTCGACTTGCTTGACATTTTCACACTTACAAAACCGTAGGATTTCAGGGAGAGGAATAGAGGCCAGTTGCAGAGAAACTGCAAAATAGACAGATCAGGTAACATGGGAAAACGCATGAAGACAAAATGGTAAAATGACATTGAAAAACACCCTCTGATAATAACGACGACTGCATCAAACCAAAACTGAAGACACGCCATACAGAGTAACCTAATGGTTCCAGAAAGGAAAGTACAACATAGCAGGATAAACAGCGGTTATGCATCTCTAAGATAATAGCATTTTCTTGTTCAAATTCCTTTTATTTCTTTTGAGATGGGCCAGCTGGACTCTGATGGGATTTGATTTAAGAAGTCACAGGCTATTTGTTCATATGTTGGTTGGTTTTCTTCCTCAAGGCTAGCTGAAGAGAGTTAGGGTAAAAAGGCAAGTCAGGAAGGAACAGGTATAAACAGCTCATGTGGACTTGAGAAACTGCACTGTATCTGTTAAATTCTGAGCTTGAAATATTACTGATTTTTTTTTCTTTTTTGTTTTGTTTTGTTTTTTTTTTTTTACGGTGAAACATTTCTGAAGTTGAAAGAACTGAGTCTGCACAATCCAGACACATAACTAGAAGAAATCTTGTGAAATATTTAGCACAAATGTAAGACTGACATCTGTCTAGAGTATTGGGAATATCATAGAGACTGGCTGTATTAGGATATAAACTTATTTTTTCCAAGATAGGTGAGAAAGAGGTTATCAAAGACTTCTTTATACACATTCACATATCAGCAAAGTGTCAGGTGTAAGAAAGAAATGATTAATTTGCAGAAAACAAAAAATCTCATGTGTCAGTTGTAAAAGTAAATCCAAAAAACCCCACCAGTTAAGCTAAAATATCAGAGAACAGGAGGCAGTTCTCACAGGCAATATGGAACCTCTGTCTAGCAACAGGGTACTGAAAGTTGATACATCTCTCAAAAATTTTCATAACATAGATAAAGTAAACCAAAGAAGAGGAAGAGTAACATTGAATCAAAATGACTTTCAAACTCTGCTGAGACAAATTTTAAGTGGAGCAGAACACATATTACTTCTACAGGTGCAAGTTCTAGCAGTTAAGAATATAAATATAAAAGAGCTGTTTCTACCGTCAAGACATTAGTGAAATGGAATAAGCAGAACAGAGGGTAGAGAAGTGATTTAAAGTGTCACTGTAAATCATGCAATAGAGACTGCGTTTGACTTGATTTTAAGTGCTTTTTTTTTTTAAAAAAAAAAAAAAAACCACAACAGATAAACCAGTAATAATGTAATAAAAGTATGAAATAATTAATTTCAAATACCTGTATCTGACATTTTGAACATGAAGAAGGTGAACAACACTAACACAGCCTTTAAGAAAGTAAAAGTTTTCATTAGGTTTAGACACCACAATAAGAAGTACTAATATTAATGATTTCAGAAGTACTTACTGCTGGAACTCATATTACCAGAAAATGATTTAAAATAGTAACATCAAGCCATGAAATTTTGTTTTGTTTTGGGGTTTTTTTGTTAGGTTTTTTATAACAACTATGAATGAAGGAGGTTAAAGGTTTGTGTTGATTTTAAATTTTTTTAGACTATTTAAGTAACTATGAAGTACAAAAGTTTACTTGGATCAGTTAAGGTGACAAATTCCACACTGTAAATGAAAAGAAACTACTTTCTCCTGTGTCTCCTCTTCTCTTGATCATCTGGGAATCTGAAAATAGTTGAGGAGGGTTTGTATTTGGGTTTTATTATTCTGTTACAATGCCTTGCATCCTAGTTGCATCTTGGTGGAAGTGATGAGACTATAACTCAAAAAATAGTTAGGAAATACAAATAGGTTCAAAAGTTAGATGCTTCAGCATAGAGCTTCAGTGAGTCATCAGAGCACAAAATATTTTTAGTTGCAAAGAAGACATTTATGCAGCTGAAATCTGCTGGTTGGCAGTAAGGAATTGCTTTTGCAGGGTGGGGCGGAACTACAGGAACCTGACATACCATAGGACTTGCTCCGTGTGTGTATATATAGAGAAAAAAGAGTGGATACTCTTCCTGAGGCACCTGTAATGGACTGAAACCCTTTTCTATGTCTCAGTGTTCAGCTGAAGGAAACTTCTAAAAGCAGAGATGAGACTGAGCTTGTAGCCTTTATCTGGGAACTTAATTTGGCCTGTATAAACTGAAGCAGGGAGAAAGGGAGGGTGGCGTGAGAAGGGGCAAGAAGCAGAAACAAAGTGTCTGCTGGAACAATATTAATCAACAGGAGACTTTCAGCTGAGGAAGACCATTACAGATTCTGGACTGCCTGTACTGCAAAATAGACCTACCACTTCAGCTAAAGCACACTGGTTATTAGTATCACTAGCACTATGGAGACAACTAAAATGATTACAGGACTGTAGAACCAGTCATTAAAGGGTAAAATCAAAGGTAATCAAGTAGAGCATCAATTATGGTTAACATAAATCAGTTTGCAGTACCTAAGGTCTAAAGTAATGGATTTGTGAAAGGACAGATAAATAGAAAGATAGTGCCAGAGGTATTATGGATAGTAAGCATCTATCAAATGCCAACCAGAAGAACGACTATAGAGCTAACAATTTCTTGAGTCAGGCCTTGTACCTCATCTTGAATGCACTGGTTCTTGCTGCAAATATTCATCAAGCAAAATCTACAAAAGACTTAGAAGACCATTTCCACATAAGGGAGTTTTTACTATTTTTCAAAGGTTTAGAGTCCCAACAAAGGATTTTGCCATGAAGAAGCATCAAAAACTTTTTATTTTTCAGAACTGATCCTCTACTTAAACTAATGGTAAGACTGACATTCTAGTTCCTTTGAAACTGATGGGAGTTTTACAATTGTTTTCAGAAGCCAAGTATTACCTAGGTAATATTTGAGTGAAAGGTGTTTTCACATTATAAATACCTTAAAGCCAGATAGGTAATTGCTAGCTACACCACTATCTATTTGGCTAGATATTTGGGATAGTCCATCAAGGAAAGGCTTATAATTTTTTTTGATCTTTCTTAAAAGACAATATGACAAATCAGTGCCGATAATTCCAGATAATTTCTGCTACTAGGCAATATATTGTCAATATATAGTCTTCCATTAAAAAGGTGTTCTGCTTTTGAATGTACAAGCAGACTTGAATTTCCTTCACCCAAAAAGGGCATAATAAAGCAATGACAGAAAATCAAAGGCACTCCCCCTCCCTCCTATAAATTTGCTGCCCTGAGAGGTTTCAAAAAAATAAAACCCATCCATTAACATACCTCATTGATTCTTACTCATTTCTACTTTTAGTTACTTTCAGCTTCCCTGTTGAGGATAATGGTACCTGACGTGCACATGTGAGGCAAAATGTCTCACAGCAACTAATCTATACAAGATTAGCCTGGCCTGCCGCAGTAATATCTGGTATTATAAAATGTTCAGACTGATGAGGCAAACAAGTTTCAGTCTGACTGTTGAGCAAAATTTGATCAGTTCTTTTAGAGCAGAGTAAGTGCCCTTCTTGCTGCTAATTTTTCCACCCAGTTTGACTCCTGCTGCCCTCACTGTCCATTTAAGGCTGAGTGCCTTGACTCCTGGTGAACAGCTGAAGAAAAAAGGCTCAAGTTACTCCTCTGCCTGGTAACCTCTTTACTTCACCTTGTCTATCTAATTCCTTTGCAACCATCACCCCTTAACCTCAGTCAGCACAGAATTACGTGCATGTCCTTACCTGCAGGTCTTAGCTGTCTTCAGTAGAGAGTGAGTGGCTGTTCGTCTGGTCTTAACAAGTCCCTTTCATTCAAAGCAGAGAGCCTGTAGGTTCCCCAAAACAGAGGGAAGGTTACCACTGCAATGACTGTTCATCAAGTTCTAGCTGTTTGAGAGAATCCTCTAAGTACATGCACACAAGGGTGTGATCTTTTCTTTTGCACTGATCACCAGGCAGATTTGGTCATCAGTATCTCTCACTGCTTTCTGAGGACTGAATCCAGAGGAAATACAGATATGCATTTAATTTTTACCTGTTTCATGGCTCAAAAAAGGGATATTAATCATCCCTAAGTCCTCAGTTCCAGTTTCTGTATACCCGTAGATCCTAAGAAATGTTAGAAGAAATGTTTTCCCACTTTCTAGAAAATAAAGCACTCCTAAGATACTTTAAACAAAGATTCAGGGAAACGAGGCAGAAGAAAAAACTGAGAGCAAGTTTTCAGACAAATTGTTGTCATTAAGCAACTCAATCATTGTCATCTCTCTACTGACTAATGCATATGTAACAAATTATACCATTGAAATCTGTTTGCAACTAATAATTTGAAGTACACTTGGAAAGCGTTCAGACAATGCACAGGAGCAGACAGGTAGAAAAACATGCCAGCATTTTCAAAACAAAGATTTTTAATCCTATAAACATGGTGTG
>KL260005.1:19474-59432 GCA_000699545.1 Podiceps cristatus | reverse complement strand
TGCCTGTGATGGTAACTGCTGAGTGATCTCTCCCCGTCCTTATCTTGACCCACAAGCTTTTCATTGTATTTTCTCTCCCCTGTCCAGCTGAGGAGGGAGTGACAGAGCATCTTGGGTGGGCACCTGGCATCCAGGCAAGGTCAGCCCACTATGGATGAGTTCAAGAACAACTTCATAAATTTTGTATCCTCTAGGAATAGGAGCACTAATTGCATTTGAATCCATTTCTGAATTTCCAAGTAAATACTATTTTTTCCTCTTTTTTTCCCTTCCCTTCCCTCCCATAGAAGTGCATCCAAAAAGGAAAATGAAAGAATTCTTTTTTGGGGCACTTGCACTTCAACTGCAGATGTAGAGCCAAGCAATTTGTAGTTCTTTTATACCAACTCACTCATATTCCTTGCTGCATATTTAGCTTCCCAACTGCATTTAAACTGTGTGTACTGGAACCAGAAATACTCTTGAAGTTTAGCCATATAAAAAAAAAAAAAAAAATAACTCATTTCTCATGCTGCAGTAGGTGGTAGTTCGAATTTTGTGTGTGTATAGTCATGCATATATGTTTCCGTGTATATAAATATATACATGCTTTAGTCCCAAGCTGATTGTGAGGGAGGAAGGAGGAGAAAGGAAGTGAAAAGTTGGGGGATACTTTGCTAATGCTAAACACCCAATAAAGCACCTCTGTTTGAAGTGCTTACTTAAGTCTATGTTTTTTCACCTTACATGGGTGATCTCACACTGACAATATTTGCTTTGTCTCGAAGTCTTCCAGACAGTTTAAGATCCCTTTGTGTGTAAGAACATCTGCAGCGTGACACTGCATGAAGGGAAGAGAAGGGGCTGGTAGCTGACGCCGACGGCGCTGCTCGGCAGCTCTGAAGCAAAGCCCTCTGTCAGAGGAGGTTCGGGTTCTTCATGAGCCCCTCTCTGGCCAGGGAGGGGGCATGCTGTTAGTAAATCAGTTGGGCAAAGCATCCGTGGAAGTATTTTCTTCACTCGGGAATCATGATAGCTTTTACTTGGGTCAGATCAACTGAGCACAAGTTGTTGGAGTTTTCCAGTTGACTGCTTCGAACGCACACGGGGTGCACTCCGAATCGTGAGAGACATGCTGTGCATTTCAAGGGGGAGTACTCACTCCTTCTGGGGGATTCTTGTGTTTGCTTTGCTGGTCATTTTTGTGGCCGCTGCTACAAGTACTGGAAAACACTTTTGTTCATGCAAAGATATGAAAATAAGTAGATAGGAGCTGGTCCTTTAGGAGAAGGATTTTGTGCCATTACTCTGCCACAGGTTTGTGGTGGGAATTCCACAACATTCCTGTTGCAGCAGTTACTGGGTTGACTTTTTTACCCATTTTTACCAAGAAGTCATGATTTCTGACTAAAATTAGCTGCCGGTACCACATGAGTACTTTGGGAATTGCTCGCTTTTCTATTTTTTTGTTTCATTAAGGTCTGGGTTTGGTTCTGCTGTACAAGTAGGGCCTTTTAGATGCTTTTGCTGTGCGTATCTCAATGTCTTTGGTATTAAGAATTGCCAAGTGGCCCAGGTAGAATGTAACCCACTCCTCTCACCTAAGCGGAAACCAGTGGGCTGTAAACGACCCCAGCTGCAGGATTGTGTTCTTTGTTTCTGACGTCTGGCTGTGGAGCCTTGGGCTCGATAGCTGTGGGTTTGTCTCACCCTGCCACCACTCCTGCGGAGGGCAAGCTGCAGGCTGGCTGCTTCGTGCTCCCATCTCTGTAAAATGACACTGGAAAACGTTGGGCACAGAGCCCCGTCGTCAGTGGGTGGTGGCAGGGTGACTGCTGCGTGCCTCGGCGCGTGGACCTTCGGAAGGGCCGTGGCTGCTTTAAGTCGCCCAACTGAAAGTGAAGGTGACGTGTTTGAGGTCGAGGTGCCAATCTGAAAAGCAAACGATTATATCCTCATTTCTCAAAACTCCTGTCGTAACAAGGCAGAATCTGACAAATGAAGGTATATGCATTTTGAAGTAACCTTGTACCTCAAAGTATTTAGATCTAAATTTTAAAATATTTACAGTTAGGATTCTGAATCATAAGGATCCAGAGGAAATGACATTGCAGCCATTTATTTTGTAAATGCCCTTTTGCAGACTGTCTTGTGTTTTTACTCCAACGGTTATCTCTGAAGGACTGCATTTTCTTTTTTGCTTTGTTGTGGCTTTTCCTTCCACACAGGAGAAAGCAAAGCTTAGCAGCACGTTGTATCCGTGCCATCGGAGGCAGCTTGGGCTGCGGTGCCATCACAGACGGGCATTATTCCTGCCCGGCATCTGACTACCACCTGGGTCTAGGCATAAAAAGATGTGGTTTGCCTCATGGTGTGGCTTGTTGGCAGTACTTGGGGAAAGGAGGGAGGGGGTATTTTGGTGATGGGTGGGATGTTCCTCCTTTTTATTTATGAGGCTAAGAGGCAGGACCTCTCCACGCTTTTGAAATTGCATTATGTCATGCTTGTCCTGAAATAATGTAAAACTCTGAATAAGAGGTCACAAGCATTTTTCAGCAGTGGTGTTCCTTGCTGTTATCCACACCTTTAATTAAAATTTACCTTAAAGACTGCCTGAGGTTCAGCCAGATGCGGGTGCTGGCTGTGAGTGTACCTGCAGAGCTGCAACTCATTCAAGTGACCTGCAAGCTCTGGCTGCCCTTGAGATTCAGCACAGCCTCATGGCCCTCCTGCCTGTACCTGGGCACTTGCTAGAAGCTTCAGCGTCCTTGATGTCCAAGGTTGAACATCTTTAGGAGTGATAGCCAAGCTGGAAAGTTCCAGGTTTTCTCTGTCTACATCTGTCTCATGCATTCCTCTCCTCATCTTCCCATCAGTTTGTGTGAGACCTCCCAGGCTTTCCTTCCCACCAGGGAAATGGTCTGCTGTCATTTACTTTCACAGCAGGGAAACTGAGGCATGATAAGCCTCACTGTTGAGGGTTACACAGAAAGCCTTTCTTGAAGTTCCATGGCTCAGGAGCAGAAGATCTTGCCTTAACTTCAGCCAAGTCTCATTTTTTTAGACAATCTGAATATATTTTCAAGGTCCAAAATAGGAGATTTAATTTCTTAGTTTTTCCCCCAGCAGATTAGGCCAAATTAATTTTGTCTGTTTGGGGTATAAAACGTATGTTCAGGCTGATTAAATGATTGGATAGTGTTGTAAATGTTGCATTGTAGGGGGTAGTGTGTTTTGTAACGGTTTGGTTTACAGTTTCTCATAAACTTCTGCCAAGCAAAGTTTTATGGTTTGTTCATACTTGCCATTAGGACAGTTAGTACAGTAGGGTTTTTTTACTACAATAAGAAATCCAAAAGGGTGCAGTCCACTTTGTGCTCATAATTAGTCATCTGTCAAGTAAAACTAAAACAAATAAGTGCACAGTAATCGTCTTGTTCTTTGGTTTTGTACCCTGTACCAGATTGAGTTGCTTCCTTCAGCTCTAATCCAAGAAATCCTGAGAAGCTTTTAAAACTTGACAATTTTTTTCTAATGGTGAAAGCAGCATTGTATACGTGCCTGTTATACTGAATTGTTTCCAGGTGAGACCGTACGCTTTTAATTGCCAGTCTTGCAGCATTTGGGGAAGAGTAGTCACAGGGTCCTGACAGAATTACTTTGCTGATTAATTTGTTAGAGATCATCACTTGACATGGAGGAAGTGTACATTTCATTTCTTTCACTTTCTAGCTCTTCTTATGTCTTTATCGATGACTTAAATGGTACAAAGATATCAACACGTGTTTTACCTAGTGTCTTCCTTTCAGAAACGTCTGCGACTCAGCCTCAAGTTCAGATTACTTACAACTGAAATTCTGCAGAACACTGTCATTAAATCGGGCTGTCACAAGGTGTGTGTAAATTGGCCACGGTCATACAGTGCCCTGACCTAACGCAGGAACAGACCTAGTCCTTGGGGCGTGTTCCACTACTGCCTTGCTACAAAAGCAGGCAGACAGGCAATTGGGATGTCTGCCCGGGGCACATGGGGCACGCCGAAGTCCGGTAGTCACACATAAACAAATTTAATAGTATATAAGAGTCAGTGTAAGAATTTTAAAAGTCAGATTTAGTGGGGTTTAGTCACTTCTATACTTGGGAAAGTATCATTCCGTTTGCAAGTATAAGTTTGACTAGCTATCATTTAATTCCCTTTGTTTGGGTCTCTGTGTGCCAGGGCAGTGGGAGATTTAATGCAGGCAAGAGTCGGGAAGCTGTTGATGTTTTAATTGCAAATGCAGGTGAAAGCAGCTAAATGCTACAAGCAGCGTGGCCATTCTTAAGTGTTCTCTGTTCTCATGATGTTCATCAACGAGAACTGTCCAAAACTTGAAATCCTCTTGCCGTCTCCCCATTATATCTCCCTGTGGCCTTCTCACTCTTCTTTTTCCCCTGCTCATCTCTTTATCCACCCCCAGAAAATGTATTTGGAAAAACAGTGTGAAAGGAGAGCCTTTAGGGGGGAGTGTTTGACCTGAGCATATTTATAGCCACTGCTTAATAACTGGTCAAGGAGATTAAGAAAAACTAACCAAAATGCTCTAATCTTATCTATTGCTCTGATCTTACCTATTGCTCTGATGGGTACTTTAGTCTCTTTGGCAGCTGCAGCTGGAAGAAACAAACACTGCTTGAACATGGAGGCAAAAATATGGCAAGACTAGGAGGATTAAGGTGATGGTGTTGATATGCATTAACTCCTCCCATTTCAAAGAGAAGTTTCTGTGTTGCATCCCCAGAGAGCCTTATGGGACAGGCTGTCAGCCCCAGGTTTTGTGTTGGCCATCAGCAGCTGCGTGTCTGCCAGCTTCTGACACCTGGAGTAAAGCCCTTGCTGCAGCCGTGTGGACCCCGGGGTGTCAGTCCCCACGCGGGGGGAAGTGCTGCATGGCTGAGGACAGGTCAGGCCCTGAGCCGTGACTGGATATAGAGCAGAGTTGATGAAGTCATGGGGGACAGATCTTTCTGAGATTCTTGGTACTTCTTAAATCCTTCGGTTTCTGCTTGTTTCCTCCTACTTGCATCTAGCATGTAGCGACATCGTGTATCGTGACTATTCTTCCCTCTTCCTTCTCTCCCATTGTTCTTACTATTAATCTCATCTTCAGCACTGAGTCAAAAATCTGAGGCTTAATTGGAAGTCCAGCTCATAGCCCCAAATTTTTGTCTGAAGAACGTAGAAATAGGATATCTGGATTCCTTTTAAAGTTTTTGCCGTTTTAAAGTTAAAAAAAGTGTTATTGATTAAGAAAAAAGGAAGGTGCCGAGGCTAAATTTTTCATTGGAAACATGCTCACTGGAGGAAAGGCAAAATTAACATTTTGTCTCTGAGTATTCATCTGTTTTCAAGCCATCTTGTCCCTCATGTTAAAACTAACAATGAGTTCTCATTGGTGAAAGATTTTTTCATTAAATTGGAAAGTCAGTTTCTAAAATTTCAGTGAGAAGCACTGCAGTGGGAATCTCCCAAAAGATTCTTTAACAAAACAAAACATTTAAAAAAAAAAAAAAAGTCCACCTCCTGCTCCCCAGGCACTTGAGCTGGTAAAGCTGACCACACGTGAAGCTGGAGGAAGAGTCTGTACTGCAGGTTCCAACTTAGAAGCAGGAAATGACTTGCCTTTGGATGGATAAAGAGACTTCCCTTCTTCCATGCTGTGCAGACTGAACTGTAGGCTGTTGGTACCCCAGAAAATTTAAGTAAAACTGAACCTTGTGCCGGCAGTGGTATGCCTGTTGCAGTGGTTCAGGGTCTGCTTGGTGGGGAGCTCAGTCATCCGTGACACAGGCATGGGGTGGGGGGGGGTGTGGGGGTGTGTGTGCAGCCAGAGGCAATATTCTCATCAGCTGTCCTAATACAAATTGTTCCTAATTGGGAGTGAGTGCCCTAAAAGGAACACTAGGAATTAAAAACTTGCTTAGGTTTTTTTGCTTTTTTCCCCTCCTCTGAAGTGTGCCATCAGTATAGGTTAATGCCAGTTATTGAAATAGGTGAATTTTGCACTGCATGAACTGTCCTTTTTGGTACTTCAGAGAAACTGAGTTCATTTGGGGAGATAGTGTGGAAGGCATTCTGATTTTTGCAATGCAGTATTTCAGCGAAGTGGTCGGAAGTTCGTATCTTCTTGATTTTTGTAGTAGAACTGTGAGAAACTGAAAGTGCTTCATACCTGTTCTAAACCACTATTAACGGTACAGTTTATCTAAAAACTTCTCTGTTTTTCTAAGTGTTTTAATGATAATATTGCTTTTCTTTATACATTAAACTAAGGCATCATCAAATTGTAGGCATGATGTTACTGCTTATGTTGAGGAACTCTAGAAATATTTTGACCTATTTGCATATTTTATATGCTATTAGCATATTCTGTGTCTTATATTCTTACGTTAATTGGGTTTGTCTCTCATGTTGGCTGTTACTTAATATTCCGTTAGTTCATGATATATTTTTAATAACATTTTTTTTCCTTTTTAACATGGAGGTTGTTAAAATAAAATTCAGAAACCATAGAGACACCAGAGCATTAATGACTCTAGAAAGACTGGTAAGCGTTGGATTTCTTCCTAGGACAAGTAAAGTTAGAATGGAATTGATGAAACAGCGCATTGCTTTGAGAGGTAATTACAGCAATGCTGAGCTGGCAAATCCAATCACCATTTGAGTATAAAGCATTAACTGAAGTGATGGATGAGGCTATGGGTGGAGAGAATTAATCTAATTGAGGAAGTGATGAGTAGAAGATAGCCAGGCTTTCACAAGCCCCGATGAAAGCAGTTTGCTAGCTGTGCAGGCTACCTGTATAACTTAGGTGAATGTTGAGCTTGCTTCAGCATGTTAATGGCATCAAACTTGCACCTTTAGTAGAAGGTTGACTTACAGACAACGGTTACATTTTTTTTTGACCTCACAAACCAGAGCTGTCGGTTACCATGTTTTCCTTAAGTAAGAGGCAAAAAAAATATAAGCAAAAATTTTAACTTGTCTGACTTGTGATGACTTGTGATGTCTGAAATGTGGGAAAGGTTCCCTATATATGTTCGTGTAGTAATCAACTCAAGAAATCCTTCTGATACGTGTATGAGATATTCTGAGAAGTTCTTGCGACATCGTGATATATATACTGCCCCATTTTAAGCACTGTACTGTTTATCATGCCTGAAAAAAATGGGAAATGAGAAATTTACAGATGGGTATTTCAACATGTACTGTCACACCAGCATGACTGCGTGACGGTGGATGCATAGCTGGTTCTCTCTCCATAAAGTTATCCAGCAGTTCCTGCTCTATTTTACCTTTCAGTGATATATGTAACAGTGGTTTTTGTGGTCTGTACTAGACATAAGAGCTCAGCATTAGGGTGGTTTGTGGAAATTTAAGAATTCCACCTCTTGTGAGGCAGTGCTATTACAGAATAGTGTAGTAAATAATTTTCTATAATAAGTACTTTTTTTCTTTTGCCTTCTAACAAAGGCTACACACCTGGAATACGTGAATGAAACAAAAAAATGTATAGATGTTTTGGGTTTTTTTTCTTGACAGAAAAGGTTTCTAATCTTGATTGCAAATGTTTTGGCTTTGGTTACACGATTAGAAGCCATTTCTTCACATAAGATCTCTATTTTAATCACTGCTGAGGAAAAAAGAACACTCAAATTGTGACCTGAGTGAAGAAGAAAAGGTTAAAACAGTAACATGTTGACCTGGAGAACTGGTTCTATGCTTGCTTCTGTCATGAAAGTCTTCTGCTAGGTTTAGCATGCTGTGGCCACCATAAAAAGCTTGGTACAAAAGGTGCTCCTTTTTTATTTTTCTGGCTGCATGGGTGGAGATAATTTGCCCTGCAGAAGGCCAGGCCTCTTGCAGCTGATGCTGGTGGAAGCTTTATTTAAAAAGCTTAAGATGGCATATTCTCTGAAAAATGTTATTCAATACCTTAAATTGATCATCCAGAGTTATTATATGCTTCTGCTATTTTTCATTTGCTTTCCCAATTGTGAGAAAAAGTTGTTATTCCAGTTTTACCTCGTTGCGTGAGGGTACCAAGACAATGAATTTCACAAAGCGGGGCGAGTATTTTGTTTGGCTCAGAGTTCACACAGTCTGCGTCAGCTGTAGGATTCCAGGTTGGACAAAAAGACACTGAATAGTCCGTTTGGAGCACAGCAGAAGCTTTGTGGAAAGAAGCGTGATGTAACAGGTCCAGATTTTTTTGCTGATTCTCAAGCTGGCTGAAATAGGGCTGCACAGGTGACCAGCACTCTGCCCTCTTCCATCACATTCAATCTTAATGCATTTCTGATGTCAGAATTTTGAATTTAATATTTGTTCAATGTGATCAGGCTCAGAGAGCCTGATTTTGTATGTTTGCAGATAGGTTTACTTTTCTGTTTTTTAAGTTTGTCTTTAGCAAAAAATAATGAAAGTGAGAAAAATATGGGCTAAATATATTATTCCTCTGTCCTTCTCTAAAAATGACATACTTCTTGCTGAATCCTCCATCTTCCAAAGAAAACTATCAGAACAGTAGCATTAGCAAAGGCTTTGTTTCAGAGAGAAAACTAGGTCAGTTTTGAAAAAGTATCCTTGCGTATTAGTCAATACGAATGCATGTGATCAGATGTTGCAAGCTACCTTGTACACCCATCTCTTTAAACAGATCAGCTGTGGAAGGAAATTTCTAGCGGTATAAAATATACTTTCTTGTTTAATTATGGGGGAAAAGATAAATGTATCTGTCAGAGTAGTAGGGCAAGGAATGCATGTTTGGTTTTTTATAAATGTTCTCTTTAAAAATTAGATTAGAAGATTTTTAGTGCAACTTTCCGTGTTTGCTATCAGTTAATGAAACCAGAGTCTTTTTTACTTTTTTTTTTTTAAAAAAAAAAAAAAAAGGTAAAAAAAATACAGTAGAAGGAGACAGTGTGAAGCACATGATTCAACTGTTCAATAAAGTCCAAGAACTCAAAAGCAGCCTATGTGACCCTTCTTGAAATAGCTTATTTCATTTCTTTTGCTCTTAGGAAATGTGAAAGTATAAGTGCAACCTCTTCAGTAAAGGAAAACAGAAAAGGAAAATAATTAGAAGTGACAAAATGAATGTCTGAAAATTGCTAGGCAACACAAATTGCTCATACTGACTTGCTGTGCAATAGAAGATGCCCATCTGAGTTCTTAAAAGTTTAACTGTCCCTTAGTGGGTGTTTATATGTGTCTGAATCTCACATTATTTCTTCTTGTTGTGAGATATCTTGATTTACTAACCTAGTATAATCTAACCCTACTGAAAATAACCAAGGCAGTTTTGAAGCAGTTTGTTCTTTTGTAGTCCCTTAACAGACAGACCAGAAACATTCTTACTGAGGTACCTTGTGGGTCAGACTTTCAGTTCTGTAAAACACTGTAATTTTCCAGACTTTGATGCCAATAACCCATTTAAAAGATCAGTTACATAGACTGGAGGTCTGGCATAACCCTTTTCTTTCCTGGCTCTGTGCCTAATCTCACAACTGCAGTGCAGTTTAATTCTTGCCCTGTCTGTTCTTGCTGTCTGTTCCCACCTCCACCCCACCCCCCATACTTCAGGAAAATAAACCTTTTTGGTGTAACTCCCTGCTCCTAGACTTTCAAGGTGAATGCTGAAATCTTCATTTCACACTCGGTTTTGACTTCCTTTCCTCTCTTCTAACTCAGGCAAAATTACTTTGGTAGTTCTTGTTTAAATTTATTACCTGGATACTCAGTTTCACATAGTGAGTATACTCGGCATAGTCTTGGAGTTGGCTGGTGTACCTAAGCCAAAGTTAAATAACAGACGGTACAGTGAGGTGGGTGCTCATGTGCCAAAGTGCACTGTTGGCTTAGTTTTTAGCTTTAAGTAGTTCCTGTGTTGACTCATGTGTTTAATTAGTGACACCATTCAGAGGAGTGCGGTGGTGGGATCAAACCCAGTTCCTGAGAAATCTCTTCCTTCGGTCAGAAGAACCTTTTCTAGCATGCAAGGTTTGGAAAAGCGTTAGATGGAAAATGCCTAGGCCTCTGATGTGCAGGTTTATTGAGGTAGAATTTGGTTCTTTGCCTGTTAGCTTTCTGATTTGCTTTTAACCAAAAGTTTGGTAATGAGGCCATCTCAAACGCACTCACCTTCTTGTTTGGATTCCAAGCATGTGGCCTGTTCTTGTAATTTGCTTTGTGTTTCTGTTTTGCATTTTCTTTTAAGACATTAACTCTTAAGGCACGTAGAAGTTCACAGTTGGATCTGTCCATTTCCACTCCCGTAGTTAAAGAACTTTGTGCTCTGGAGCTTTCCTATAAACGCTGATAAATATGTATCTGTGCTCATGACTAATCTGCTGGAAGCAAAGCTAGACCCAGGCTGAATGCTTGACAGTCCAGTCCCATCGCACTTCCTGGGAGTTCATCTGGGGGGAGCCATAGAGGCTATAGAGGGGTGGGGTTTTTTTTGTGCTTCTGGGAACCTGAAGCACAAGATGCTGGAAACTGGCATGGTGGCACCTGCAGTAGTAAAGGTTATGGATGCATAAATTACCATCGGCTCGGCCTGTCAGGCTGGAAGAGCACAGGCTGCAAGTTATGTGCAGCAATTGCTTCTTCTGTGTTAATTCCCACAGCTGTCTAGAGGCAACATCTATGGCCTTGCTCTCTGTAGGCAGACGGCAGCTTGTTGCTGATTCGGTTCCTCTCCTGGAATTAGCTTTCCTCTAGCTATTTGGTCAGGCTTGGTGGCTGGTAAAAACTACAGTACACATGGAATCCATTTGCAATAAAATATAGTTGCAAAGTGTGGTGAATGCTAATCTTTCCAGATATTAAAACATCTGTCTTGAACACCTTTTCATTCTCTTTCACGCACTGATGGAGTATATGGTTTTGTTCAAGTTACTTGGCAGAATCATGGTGTAAATATATCCAGATGGATGAGCGTTTATTGCAGACAAATGTGAGCCACTTCCCAAAAGCAATAATTAGTCCATAGTGATTTGTTACCCTAAATTAAAAGCTTTGCCCCATTTTTGTCCGAAATTAATAGTTGCAGACAAGAAACCTCTTTTTAAACCAGCTTATGCTGTGGCCCCATGAGTTCTGAAACATTGTTAGAAAGAAAATTCATCGTTCTTGTCATCTGTGTTCTGCCTCTGTCCCTGTTGCAGGTTATTGGAATGTGGAAAAGAAAACTTTGATTTAGTAATGTTTTCTTATTTCTTGAACAGCAAGAGGTAGCAGAGTTTGCTTTCCTTCACCTTTCCTTCAGTTTTATCTTCACAAAGTAAGAGGACTATGCACTGTTCTGGGTGAAGTGAATAAATACTACATTAGTGCCAGCTCTTACTGCAGGGATGGATTGAGAAAAGGAAGTTATTGGATATACCTTGCAGATCCATGGTTTAAACATTGCTTGTAAGGACGTGCTTAGATGCATATTGGCAGGAGCTGTACAGTGGTATGTATATTAACACCAGAAGTATGCCCATTGGCGTGGTCGGTATGTTTCTGTTGGAGTCAATGGAACCGATTACTTCTTTAGGCTGCTGGGAACCCCAGCATGTCTGCGGCATCGGAAAGAGAGCTGAAACCACCGAATTGCAGATAGTCCATTTCACCACACACAGGAGCATGGATGATTTGTATCGATGACCCAGTGTGCTACTTGGACACTCACGGGAACCCTCATTTCCATGATAGGGGGAATGGATTTTAATACCCCATGTGTGAGGAGGTTGAAGTAGAAGTTTCAAAGCCATGATGACCTCTCTGTCCACCATGACAGGCCCTCCTTGCTGAAAGTCTCCACTGACAGGAGCTTGAGATATACTAATGTGGGGAGAGGTTGCAAGTATTTTCATGGCTGCATTCTAGCCTAACAATTTATCTTTGTTGTTCACTGCTGAACTGTTAAATTCAGGTGATGATAATATGGCTTTGCAAATCTGTGAACTTATCAGTGTATCAGGTAATTTTTTTTGAGCAGCCTTTGAAAAATCCCATCACCAGCACCACTAAGCTAAAGCGAAATGTCAACAATTCCTTGTAAACAAGACACTGCAATCTGTGGTGCTAATAAAACACTGGCTGGGACGGTGTCAAGAGAATATACAGAAAAAGCTGTCAAGGTATCGTGGCTCCAGGAAAAATACCTGTTTACCAGAGAAGGTAAAATGTAATCATAATACCAGGAAGTAAGCACACCTGCTATTATTATTAAATAAGTCTCCAAGACTTCTGAGAAAAATACCAATATCCACATTCATTTGGTAGTAAACCTTTGTTTGAAAACCGTGGATTGAAACTGATTACTGAGGTGAAAGGTATGTAAAAGTTAAGACAGGCTGTCTGGGAAACAGCACCATAGTGGTGCTAATTGAGAAATGTGAATGGTACCAGAGTATTTAGCGTAGGGAGAAACAGCTCTACACACTGTGCAAGAGAGAGGGGTTTGTTCCCCTCTTTGAAAACTTGTTGCTTTATTCCAAATGTTGAAGTATAAGTTCATAGAATCATAGAAAGGTCTGGGTTGGAGGGGACCCCAAGGATCACAGAGTTCCAACCCCCCTGCCACAGGCAGGGCCACCAATCTCCAGGCCTGGATCTACACAAGGTTGCCCAGGGCCCCGTCCAACCTGGCCTTGAACACCTCCAGGCATGGGGCATCCACCAGCTCTCTAGGCAGCCTGTTCCAGCACCTCACCACTCTCTCCGTAAAAGACTTCCCCCTAATATGTGATTTAAACCTTCCTTCCTGTAGCTTTAATCCATTCCCCCTTGTCCTGCCATTTTCTACCCTTTTAAAAAGTTGGTTCCCCTCCTGTTTGTACGCTCCCTTCAGGTACTGGAAGGCTGCAATGAGGTCCCCCCGCAGCCTTCTCTTCTCTAGGCTGAACAAGCCCAGCTCCCTCAGCCTCTCTTCGTAGGGGAGGTGCTCCAGCCCTCTCATCATCTTCGTGGCCTCCTCTGAACCCTCTCCAACAGTTCTGCATCTTTCTTGTATTGCGGGCCCCAGACCTGGACACAGTATTCCATGTAGGACCTCATGAGGTTCATCCCTTTTTCTGCTGCTCTCTGTTGTCCCTCTTGCATGCATGCTCTTTGAAGAAGAGCCAGGATGACAACAGTGGTTAAATCCAAGGAAACAAAACCAAGCATAATATTTCTAATACTAAGAATATGTGAAGGCCACCCACTGTCTTTGCAACAGAAGCACATCAAGATGAAGCATTGTTTATATTAAACCTGTGTCCTCAGGCATGAGGCTCCAGGTCCCCTGACTGTTGGCAAATACCAGGGGATCTCCTCCTCCCCCCTGGCTCCTGAGGAGTGCTGCTAAGGGGCTGCGTGGTATTGTTGCTTTTCTCATGTCATTCATAACCGTGGCCTCTGAGAAGGTGGTCATCTGTTTGCCCTGCTGAGCATGGTTACTGTGACTGACGCTTTGGAGTGTGTGACTTAGTGCCTTGATATCTAATGTGAAGCTGTTGTCACTGTTAGGGCTTAGAATCATAGAATCATTTAGATTGGAAGAGACCTTTAAGACCATCAAGTCCAACCATTAACTTAGTACTGCCAAGTCCACCACTAAACCATGTCCCTAAGCACCTCATCTACCCATCTTTTAAATACCTCCAGGGATGGTGACTCCACAACTTCCCTGGGCAGCCTGTTCCAGTGCCTGACAGCCCTTTCAGGGAAGAAATGTTCCCTAACATCCAAACTAAACCTCCCCTGGGCAACTTGAGGCCATTTCCTCTTGTCCTATCTCCTGTTACTTGGGAGCAGAGACCCACACCCACCTCGCTACAACCTCCTCTCAGGCAGCTGTAGAGAGCGATAAGGTCTCCCCTCAGCCTCTTTTCTCCAGGCTAAACACCCCCAGTTCCCACAGCTGCTTCTCATAGGACTTGTTCTCCAGACCCTTCACCAGCATCATTGCCCTTCACTGGATGTGCTCCAGCTAGGATATATCCCTGCCTGGGTGTATTTGTGCTGTTTGGTCTGTGACACAGTGTGGTATAGCTGAGCATTGTTAAACCACCAGAATAATGCCCGTCCAGTTAGTTTCTGGTATTTGGCTTCATTCAAGACAAAACTTGTTAAGAGAGCATAAAGCACTTCATCTCCCCATCTTCTTATCTTTGACAGTACTAAAAGGGGAAGAGACTAATACATCTTTGTATAAATAAAAATAAAATAAAGGAGACAGCTGGGAAAATAATTGCTTTTACAGAAAGCCTGGAGTGCCTCTTTAGAACCTGATTGTAGCTTCACACTTCTATACAATGAGTTTTTAGAAAACTGTTAAATAGGGAAATGACTTTCTTAAAGCCCAATTTTGGATATCTTAATTCTATAAGTATATAGCAAGGCTCTCACTTCCATTTAGGTATCTAAATATAAGGCAAAACCCCTTCTATTTTCATTGTTTCTTTTTTCTTGAAATTTGCAGTAAACTGTAATCCTTTGAAATGTTACCCTTGTGATAGAGTCTTGCAGAATATGTTGCTAGTAGAAATACGATTTTTCTAGGACTGATCAAAATAGAAGACTACATTTTTGTGCAAGCTTTTTGGAATGTTTTGGGGAGCCTGATCCCATAAATTGTTGTAGTCTTCCATCACTTCTGGCTTTTTTTACTTTTTTAGATGTCTAGTTCTTCAGCAAGCAGCAAGTCATAAAGGGGGTGCAGGTGGGGGCTATCCTTAAGCATTTACTTCTGTTAAGTTACTGGAGAGGAAACCAGGGCCCACTGTAATGGTGGACATAACCAGCCAATACACACAGAGAATTGTCATCTTTCATCCTGCACCCTTCACTATCGCACCCCCTTAAAAAGGAAAAAGGGAAAAAAAAGTTTGTCCTCGATGCTAAGAGTCTCCCAGCAAAATGCTGTGGACTGATATAGCTGAGTTGATTGCTTTTGTGTAGCTAAAAACAGATGGATATTGGATGCACGCATACAAACTATTTTTGAAGTGGCTTTCCATGTGACTAATTGACTTTCTGTTGTTTGTTTCTTTAGGTTGTTTTTGTTGTCCTTTTTTAACTTTATGAGCTTGCCAATATCTGAGAGTGATCATTCATGTGAAAGGAAGAGGAAAAATAATTGCACTTTTTTTAAAGCATGCTGTGTTTGTAGCTTAGGTGGGAGAAAGAGAGCAGTTTTCTTTAATGATGGCATATGGTGTCTGATATGTCTTATATGCAGCATGCCTAGTTTAAATATCTGTAGGTAGCCAATAGTAGAAGCACCATAACCTGGAGATCAGAAACAGGTGCTGGACTTATAAATCCACCTCAGTCCTGTAGTTGAAAGATGATAGTGTATATACAGCATTTATTGCATGCTCATAAAAAGGTGAAATACTTGGTAAGAAAAATAAAAAGGGAAGAAATGTGTTGTTCGGAAAGGAGTTACTAAAAGCAAAGTAGAAAATTTTGGACATACTAAAATTAGAATGGCAAGGGAATCCTACACAGCAGAGATGGTTACATTTCTAAGCCAGTTCTTTGAAATCAAGAAATTAAGAGAACAACTCAGTGGTTTTGTGCCCCTTTTGCAGTCTTTCTCTCTCATAAATGGAAACAGGTCATTCCTTATTCAGACTTCTCTGCAAGTTAGCTGCTACCACATCCATTTGTATAACCTAACTGGGCTTGAAAGCTTCATTATTGCTGTAAGTCTCTCTTGTGTTTCTGGAGGCTGAATATTTTTGGGAGAAAGGAACAGGAGATTTGTTCTCGTTTACATAGAGACTTTATTTTTTCTTTGTAGAGTCAGGCTTGTGGCATACAAGATTTTTATCATTTTTTTTACCTTATTCTTAATACCCTATTAAGAAAGATCATAGTGTCCTCCTTTTTTTTCTGAGTTCAGTTTCAAAATTGCAGTAGGCAACCTTTTATAAAATGAAGTATTACGGGCTTAAGTCTTTGAAATAAGATGAAGAAGTTGCTAATTTCCCCTTAAAGGGTGTTCAAGCATATGCGATGCCATGAAAAAAGATGGAAAACCAGTTGTGTATGAAGGTGACAAAAAGTCACTGCATGTTTGAATATTTAAACATCATTTACTTATTAGTAGTGAATTTCAAGTAGAAGATCAGATTAACAGACCTGAGAGCTTGCCACAGGTGGTCACTGAGTTAGGAAGCCTTTCAAAAGCAACAGAAAGCAGTAGCATACGGTTTTTTGGCCTACAGTCTATGTATCGTTCAAAATTAAGAGTGATCCCAGAAAATTCTTGACATATTAAGCTACCAAATGCATTTGATAGTCAGCTGCAGTATTCCCGCCTATCACCAAGGCTGATTAAAGTCCTGAGGATTTTAGGCAGCTATATGAATTTAAAGCACTATGATGGATAACAATGTTTAGCCCAATAATTTGGGGTTTCCCAGTGAGCGTAGAGGTGCTTGTGTTGCCATCCTAATACACGTTGGTACTATGGGTGTTTTATGGAGGCCTTATGCATCAACTGTACAGCAGTGTTGGTAGTGCAGAGCGTCTGCGCTGAGCTTGCCGTGCTGAACGGCTGCGTGCGTTGGCCGAGATGGCGGCCTCATCAGCAAAACTGCGTGGCCTTCACCTCTCCGTCGGTGCTGCTGTCACACAGAAGTCCAAAACTGGGTCCTCTCCTTCTCTGGGTGTTAGATCCTGAAAGGCCATGTTGTGGCCACTGTCTGCTTTGAGATGCCAGAGGAAGGTAAAACCTCAAAGACGAAAACGAGCCAACAGTCAGCTGAAGCATGAGTTTCAGCATTATGTGTGCTGACCGTCTCTGTCCCGTCCTTTGTGCAAACAGGCAGCCCTGTGTGCTAGTCCTGTAGGAGTGGCTTTTCCCTTCACGCCACGCTACTTTATCAACAGAACAAAAAATCTCGGCAGTCAGTGTAGACGATCCCAGATCGGTTCAACACTTGGTAGTCCTCTGTGAATGGCATGTGAGGTAGTCCGTGGCGAGCCTTTGGGTAAGGTGTCTTCTGGGTGAGAAAATCCCAAGGAGCTCTCTCCTTTCCATGTCCATATGAACTGAGTGCGTTTTTAGCTAATCTGAGCTTCTTTCAAAATAAAAACTGGTTTGTTGATGGCAGCATGGAGCAAGCATGTTTGAAGTGTTACTCAGCTTTCAAAATACAGTATTGCTGATGGGGATTCTTCCTCCATCTCTGTGCAAAAGACTGCAGTCTGGCATCTTGCTAGTTTTCTCACTGCATTGCTAATGTTGACATTTCTGGGGGTTTTAGCATTTCTGATTTCTTGCTCATTGGGACATTCCAGAGTCCTTGATTCTTTCTTTTTTATTTAAAAGGGAGGGAGAGAGATGGAGAAACAGGTAACCTCTTGTACTTACAGAGTTTCTGAATAAAATGTTCTCTTTTTTTTTATCTTGAAATCATTTTGTTGCTGACACATCATTATAATTTTCTTCATTTAGTGATGATAAGGTAGTAGAAGAACAACCAGAGGAAGACGAAGAGCTAACTGTTGTGGAAGATGAAGATGCTGATGACGATGATGATGATGGTGATGAAATTGAAGAAGAGACAGAGGAAGAGTATGAGGAGGCAACTGAAAGAACTACCAGTATTGCAACCACTACGACCACAACTACAGAGTCTGTAGAAGAGGTTGTCAGAGGTAAATTCATGGGCATTTAGCTTGGGGTTGGAAAACTGATCCTGCTGCTTTGCATGTTTGCCCTTTATGACAAAAAATGTTCCAAACAGCAAAATATCCTAAGTTGCAGCATTGTTATTCTTTGGCTTTTGTAATTTGCATGTTGAATCCCCTCCCCTTTCCCTTTCCCATTACAAATATTCTTTGGAGGTGTCTGTCTATGTAGTGTTGTCATTGCGGATGGAAGCAGAAAGGTTGTTTTCATCTTAAAGTAACATTAAATAAAATTTGACTGCCATATGTAGCAAATAACACAGGAAAAGTATGTCTGTGGGTTATCACATTGCATGTGTTAGAGAAGGATAGGGAGTGTTAATTCACAGCAGGAGGTAGCACTAGCTGATTTGATCTCTTATATTAACAGCAGGGATTTGTCATTTTGTGTGATTACTGATAGATAATTGTTTCCAATATTTCTCCATGAACTAGTAATTCAGTAATATTAGGTGAATTTAGAAATAACTGTGGAAAAATGTAAACCTAACTAGTGAGTTGTACTGGGGAAGGGGGTAAATAAGAATGCATTACTGGGGAAAAAATTTAAAAATTAAAAAACAAACAAAAAACCACAAACACCCAAATGAATGGAGTAAGAAAGAACTCTTCATTTCTAAAATTTTTTTCATGATATTTTGTAGTTATTAACATAACTGCTTTTTAAACTTTGAGTTTTACCCTAGTCAATAGACAACATAGCAACATAATATTTTTAAATGCCACATTTAAAAATACAATACATATTTAAATAAATTATCCTTATATTTCTGTTTTAATAAGTACAGTTCCACATGTTATATATCTTGATAAGCTAGACGCCAGTTTTTCTACAGTGCTTACACCTTTACCAGTAAGTGCTCGAGGTGATGGCAGAAAATGAGATTAAAGGCTACAGTTGAAAAGAAAGGAGTTGGGTCATGCAGGAGAGAGAGGAAAAATGGGAGCGATTGGGGTGGTTGTGAAATGAGGCAGAAAACGTCTGGCCTGGATCGTTTCGTCTCCCTTTGCTTTCCCACCCCCTGCTTCTGGGGATGCTCGGGACTGCAGTGCTAGCAGAGTCCTCCATTTTGCACGTGGCAGCATCCTTTTCTCTTGAACCGTGGTGCCGATGTTTGGCGGAGCAGGTACAGAGCAGAGGGTGCCGGCTACGGTTCCTCACACACCCCGAGGACAGAAGGGTGTCCAGGGGATGCTTTGGAAAAAGCAGAGTTACTTCATTTGCATTTTTCTGTTCAGTCTGCATGCAGATAAGCTTGGTAATCAGAAGCACTAATGCTTCACTGAAAACACTTGCAAATGTTTCTTTTTAAGTCTGGCAATGCAGTCTTGTACGTTTCTGTTTCTTGTTGAGTGTTTTGCTCAGTATATTGGAGAGCCATTTCAGTGAGGAGGGGGTGGGAGGAGATTATGTTTAAATCTTTAAACCAATTAAATATATTTCCATATGTGAGCTTTCACCACCTGGGGATAAAACGCCCTGTTCTTGCTGGTAAATGAATATTGAGAGAGGAGAAAAAAAAAATACACTTGACTTTAATGGGATTTTGGATGAGTGGAAATGAGGACAAATTAGGTAGAACGTGTTTCTTTACTGAGGTTGATATTTCAAAGAGGTTAAGATGTTTAGCCTTCAGGAAAGTAGTGTGTAATAATATGAATGTAAAATACAAGAGAGATGAGACGAACTATTGAAGCCACCTTTAAAAAATCCTTTAGAAATGCATACACTTGGTAGCTGATAATGAAATACTATTGTCCTCTTTTTCCCAAGTCTAAAATTTCCCACCTTGGGTGACTGTGTGAAATACGTATTGCTGGAAGTGAGATGAGGGCAATCTTGTTACCAATACAATTTTTCAGTGCGGTTCTGCCAGTCCTTTGGGCTATCTGACCTCCAGCCATCCTGGGGCATAGAGGGTGCTGAGACTGTCCCTGACCGTGTGTGTAACTGGTATCTGACAGAGCTGCCCTATGCAAGATGCTTGTCTATTTGTAAATGTGGAAGTAACCAAATAACTTAAAGCCTCGGCCCTTGCTTTTACTTCCTGTGCTGCACTTGAGAGAAGGCTTCCTGCAGGGCCCCTGTCCTCCCGATGTGGCCAGCAGATCCAGCACAGGGGCTTCTGTGGTGAGCATCTGCTGTTGTCTTGCTGTTGCAGACAGAAAAGTTTGTCGCTGAATTGCAAATGAAAGAGGCAGAGGCACCTTGTAGACAATGTACGTATTAAAAAGCAGTCCATCCTATGGAGACACCTTGAAAGCCTTTCCAGTCGGTGTTAAGTGTCGGAGCTTCGTTCTCATGGACACGAGATCTGCTCAGGCTGCTTTTCCCAAGCGTTACTAAGTGCAGTTCATAAAACATATCCTAGGATGCTCTTCACAGACACTTTACAGCCAGTTTTATGTATGCTTTATGAAGCTGTAACTAATATTATGTCATTAGCGATAAAGAGCACAGAGAGTGGGTCTGTCCAATTTGAGAGGAGTTGCTTTTCATATGTGAAATCGACAAAGAGCAACTGTTCTAAAACCATAAATTAGGATCTAATAGTGGGCTGGTACTGAGCCCTTTCTCCCCCAAATCAATGGAATGATTGCCGTCAACCGTAAATAATTGAAAAGCACAAATGTAATGTTATACTTTAAAGACACTTAAGCTATTGTAGAATCAATTTGTCAGGCAGTTTTATTTCTATGCATATTTTAATGAATCGTGATCGAGCTAGCAATAGCAGAACTACTTGCACACTTATTCCCAGTGAAAAGGAAGTTAGTCTTGCCTGGAGAATGGGAGAGGTCATTGGCAGGAGGACAGTCTTTTCATTCAGTTTCTGCAGCAAACGTGTTTTTGTAAACCATAATGTTTATTCAAAAATGTGAATTAATTTTTCCTACCACAATACTTGCCAGTATTCACTTTCCTGCCTTTTGTGAAGGACCATCTCTACTCTCAGTTTATATGGAGCAGGGCAGCAAACCCAGTTTAAACTTTCAGATATGCTCTTGCTGGAGTCAAAATCAGCCAATTGTGGGTCTGAGGTTGCAGGGATACAAAGAGTGAAATTAATGTCAGGCTGATGTTTTTCACCTTTGGTCACTGAGAGATGTTATCAGTGAATTTGTGCTGAAGAAAGTGTGGCTCATTTATGAAGACCTGAAGGAAACCTGTGTCTCTTGACTGTTACCTCTATTTGGAGCAAGGGAGGTGACTCTACTGGCCAGGATTTAAGCAAGGCAGCGGTTTGATTTCTGCTGTCACCGTTGCAGTATCTCGGGTGTTGCAGAGCTGCTCCCAAGGCATCCAGGCTCCAGGTGATCCTTCCAGGGCATGACCGAAGCAAGCAGGAGCGCCGCTCCCCCGTCACGTGCAGTTGTTTGGGATTTCGTTTCTGCTCTTCTTCAGCACAGTAGGTGACAAGAAAAATCAGTCTCTCTTGGAGTACAACGGAGAATAAGCAATTTCAGCTTAGTGCTTCCCGTCAACATAGCAGTCAATCAGCTCTCATTTAAAGGAGAGCACTGGGGTCAGTGCAGCAGCCTGGCAGAAAACACTCAGCTTCTTCACACGCTGATCAGCAGATGCAGGAGATTCAGCTGCGTAAGCTTGACCTGCTTCATCTAGCATATAATGTTGCCCTTCAGCAATTGGTTTTGCTTTCTCTAATTCAGATGGATTTCTTTAAATGGTTAGGAAAGAATTTAAGCAGTGCTGCTTGGTGTGACTTTTAACTGTGTTTACAATCTGGAATTGCAAGCAAGAGACCATATGCTGGTTTCCTAGCAAGAGAAAAGTAGCCTGATGTTTGTATGGCAGCTCTTAGCTTTATTGATCTAGCATGGGGCCGGGGGTGGTGCTCAAGATTTTTATGTCTAAAAGACTTCAAATCCATTCAGTGACAGCTACCATTCTATTCTAAGACAAAGGAGGTTAACTCTGTTTGCTAGACCGGTCAGCTGTAAATTTGGGGATAATATTAGTAGGATATACTTGATTAATTGGGCTTTTTTTCACCCTCCACATTTGCCCCACTTGCAAAGATAATTATCTTTCTTTTAAAGTAATAGTTCCTTGTTTTTCTTCATTTGCTTCAAGACTATGCACTATGCATTAGGTGGAAAGTGATCATGTGTGGTTGTATTCCATGTTAAGGAAACATCGATAGGTTGCTATATGAATAGTACACCTTGTGATAACTCTACTGGTTTTTTGTTAGATCTTCATTAAGAATGATAATGTACTTTAACATATGAACAAGAGCTGATAAAATTAACCTAATGGATTTACATTAAAATAGCTGATAGCTTTTAATTAGACATTACATTTTGAAGCACAGCTGTTCCACCATACCTCAGTGCTTCAAGGTATGTTGCAATTGGAAGGAATCTTGTTTATGATCTAGTAATCTTGATGACAGAAAAGCAATATATTATTACTATTTTGGGTCAAGGGCAAAAGCACTGAAATACTAAACACAGTAATAGTGTTGTTTTATGTAAGGTTGGAGGATGAAGAGTAGTTTCATTTGAAATATATCCTGTGAGAAGAACTCATCCAAGAATCTGTTTCCCTAGAGAAAATGTTATTTTACTATATTGAAGCAATAATTAATTGAATATTTTGTTTTGCTGTGTAAGAAGATTGGAATGCACTTACAGGCTAATCCTCATATTCACTGCCTTGTCATGTTAGCATAATCATGATGTTATATGGAAATAATATCTTTTCTGAAATACATATAAAATTAATGAAATTTTATTGATCTATATTTAAAAATCAAGCTGAGCTTTTTGTTTGGGTTCTAGCCATCAGTAGTAACTATAAGGCACCTTGGTTCAAAACGTACTTGTGTTGTGCACAAGTACAAAAACGTATTTCCACGTATTTGTTCCTCTTCAGAATTGTAAGGCCTTGTATTCTAGCGAAGTATACAGTACTTCTTTTTTCATATTCCAAATATCCCCCTCCAGTAGCTTAAGAATAAACATTAGAGAGAGAAGTTCAATCTTAATTGCACAGGATGGAAATTACAATTTTAGGGTATTTAACAGTTTCAGGAGAGCTGCTCTTCAGTATTGCATTTAGAAGTCATTGTTTTGTTTGTTCTTTTGTCTTTCTCTGTAGTGAGTACTTTAGCAATTGTGTAGCTTGTGCACCAACTTCATTCCTAGAGTATGTGCCAGCTTCACAGCTGTCTTCTCCTAATTCCAAAAACCTCTTCTGAAATTAGCTTTTATCTTTGAATACTCAAACTAGAATTTGGCTGCCTCTTCTAACCATATATTCAAAATGAGAAAGTTTTGTTTCAGTGAAATTATCTTTAAATAGAATCACAGAATGGTTTGGGTTGGAAGGGACCTTAAGGCTTATCTAGTGCCAACCCCCCTGCCATGGGCAGGGACACCTCCCACTAGCCCAGGCTGCTCAGAGCCCTGTCCAGCCTGGCCTTGAACGCTTCCAGGGATGGGCCAGCCACAACTTCTCGGGGCAACCTGTTCCAGCGCCTCGCCACCCTTATTGTGAAGAAGTTCTTTCTAATATCTAATCTAAATCTGCCCTCCTTTAGTTTAAAACCATTCCCCCTTGTCCTTTCGCTATGCACCCTCGTCAGAAGCCCCTCTCCATCCTTCCTGAGGCCCCTTCAGGCACTGGAAGGCTGCTATAAGGTCTCCCCGCAGCCTTCTCTTCTCCAGGCTGAACAAGCCCAACTCTCTCAGCCTGTCCCCATAGGGGAGGTGCTCCAGCCCTTGGATCATCTCCATAGCCCTCCACTGCACTCATTCCAACACATTCACATCCTTCTTTTGTTGGGGATTCCAGAGCAGACGCAGCACTGCAGGTGGGGTCTCACCAGAGCGGAGCAGAGGGGCAGAATCCCCTCCCTTGACCTGCTGGCCACGCTGCTTTGGATGCAGCCCAGGATATGGTTGGCCTTTTAGGCTGCGAGCGCACGTTGCAAGCAGAAGGTTGCTCTAGTGACAGAAGTTCATAAATGTAGCTTTAATTTTTTTTCCCCATTATGAGTTTAAATTTTATTTCCAATTCCTGAATTAAAAATGTTGGTGTTCACAGCATAAGTGCTAGTCCCATGTGGAAAAAAAGGCATGGAGTTGAGAATTTGAAATAAAGCATTATAATTTCACTTTGATTTAAAATTTATTTTCTTCAAGGAGCAGAAAAAAAAATTATGTGGTAATGAAAAATTTTAAAATGCCATTCAGAACCATATTTTATATTTCCTTCCATAAAAACTGATCGTCAAAAGTATCTAAAATGTTTGCACATAAATTCTTTCTACTTACGGAATTTTGGTAAATGAGTGTTTATGAAAGTACTTTGTGTAAAGTCACTATAAATCCATCTCCACAAACTTGAAGACTGTATTTCCTGGGGTGCTGAAGTCTGTTCTTTTCAAAGAAAAAATAACACAGTCTGTGCTGATGTTTAGTGTACCTGATTAGTTTTCAGCATATCACTTTAACTATTAATTTAAAAGCAAGTCAGAATGCTTTGCCACAGCACTGTCCTTCAGGGAACAATCTACCAGCTTGGTTAGAAACAACTCTTTTTGCATTGAGAGGCTGGAATCAGTATGAGCAGCTTGGAATGAGCAAAGTTGAATTACACTTTTTTGATTATCTCAAAAATAATTTGCCATATCTAAGGTTTCAGAGAACGAAGGTATTGTAATCTTTGGTTTAGGCCACAGAGCAGATGAGAGAAATTTTACTGCTGAAGAAGGCTGATTTGAAAATGTAAGTGTCTGAAAACAGAATTTAGACCAGTTATGAACCTGGGTTGTGGCAAAGGCTTGTCCTCTTTGATTTGATCCAGTTTCATGGAACCAAAGGCAAAAATGCATCTTTGGAGGGGGGGAGTGTGAGCAAGTTCCTTAAACAAAGCAAAGCTGTACTGGATCCAAATTATTTGTGGTATCAAGTAAAATTGAATTACACAGTGGCAAAAAGTAACTCATCTTTTCATCAGTTTTCAGCAAAAAGATTAATATGTGAAGCAATTTAATTTTTTTGATGAGTCATTTAGCAGTGCATGCTGCCTATCTGCTGCTGTTATCTCTGAAAATACTGTAGCTCATCTGTCATAGCCATTAATTGCTACATTTGGTAGCAGTGGAAGGGGAGATGGTATTTGGATTAATGGCCCAAGAAAACATGTTGAATTTCCCATCCCTGCATTTCATTTCCCCATCTTCTCAGATGAGGTGGTACAGCTGACAATCAAATGTGATGGTTTTTTTTCTGAAAGGACAAGTGATGGGGATAGGGAGAGGCATAGAAGGAACAACTGGCCCACCAGCAGGAGCGATGGGATCATTTCCCAGGTGTTGAAGCTGGTTTAAAAACGTACCTTCGCTCCACAGCAGGGGTGAAGGAGCGCTACTCTGCATCTTCCACAGAGAACAGGCGGTGGTGGACGGCGCTGGTGACACTGGGAAAGGGGTGACAGCAAGAGACATTTCCTAGACTGGACCAGCAACGCGCTTCCCTCAAACAGAGCAATTGTGAAACAAAGCATTTTTTCCCCTCTCTTGTTGAATCGTCATTTAGGTCACCAACTGTTTGCACAGTAGGCCGTTTCTCTCTGCCATGAAATAATTACCGTTTCTGTCCCACTGATAGCGGTACGCTGGCCGAGCAGGCTGGAGGGAGGGATGTCTTCCCTCGCCGGCCCTGCACGGTCACCACCAGCCTGGTGGGAGGTGGCGGGTCAGGCAGGAGGCAGGTCCCTGGCCACAGCACTGGGCTGCAGCGCTTCGGGCTTCCTCTTTCTAACATGTTACCCTGTGGTCTCCTGGATGCTTGTTCAAGTGCGTCTTCATGTGTATAAATGACTTCAGATTCCATAGAGCGGATTCCTTGTTAGCACCAGCATTGGTTATTTGATGGGCAATTACCTCGGCTTTTGCACATTAAAAAAAAAACAAAACAAAAACAAAAACAAAAAAAACCAAACACAATCTCTGCTGCTCTTTCTCTTAACAGTGCAAAATGAAATAAAACAGGCTTTCTAGCAGAACTGTATTTTGAGGGAAGCCTAGAAGGTGCTTACTGTGTGGGTAGAGGTCAGCCCACAGTCAATATTAACTAAAAAAGACTGTGTTGTTGAGACCTTTGTGTTTTTTGAAATGACATTTCCCATCAGCAAAAATTCTCTTGATTATACCTGTCTCTTTAATGTCAAGAGTCACTATTCATTTTTAATTGACATGCGGCAGCTGTGCAAAGTTAGCTTTGTGCGAAGATTTGACTGTATAATTGGACAGCGGGGCTGGATTTGATTTTAAAATAAATCAGAAGAAACACTTGTATACTAAATGCGGTCTGTAATTCAGCATATGGTAGTATACAATTAATTTTAATTGATGTGTTGTACAATTAAATGTACTTACTTTGTTTTTTCTTAAAGTAATAGTATTCCCTCACCCCCTGCTATTCCTTTGTCCCTAATTGCTTGGTACAGAATTGCGACATTTGTAGCACATCCTTGATGGCTGCGTTCACTTGGGTCTGTTTCTCTTGGACTGAACCTATGCTCCCTAATATTTATTCTTGACAATACTTATAGATATGCTATGTGAATATGTTAAACACGTGTAAAATTACACCTATATTTATATATTTAAGGAGATGTAGGTATACACTTACTGCCAATGGCAATTGAACGTAATATCTGTTTATATATAGCGGTGCTCCTGAGGAGAGTGAAGTGATGGATCAGGACAGACTTTGAAAAGTGGGATTCTTTGTAGCCAACATCTGAGAGGTGATGAGCATGCGGGGGATTTTCAGTGCTAACGCACTGATATTTCTTCATACCTTTCAAGCTTTAGGGATCTGGCTTCCACAAAATTCAAATACATGCAGAGAATTTAGAAACCTCTAGTTGAACGTAGCAGTTTGATGATGCGGTGCGTGGGATGAAAGCAAATGAGGGGCGTCTTGGTGTTTAACATTATGTAGATTTCAGAGGACTTAGGCAGCATGTTGAAAGATAAAACTGTTTTTGTCTGTTTGGAACATTATTGGTAAAGGGCTATACGTTTACATGTGTAATTGGCTGAATTCCAAATTGCAGGCAGAATGTGCTTTGTTTTCCTTTAATTTGTGTGGTTTGGTTCTTCCCTTAGGTTTTCATGTGTTGCAGGATGTAGGCAGAGACTGTGGCAGCTCACAATGAACACAAACACAAACTGTTTTAATTTTTTTCCTGTATATATTCACCGGGGATGAGAGTTCCTCTCATGGATAGGTTAAAGCTATGGCAGTAATTTTATATATGCGAGCCTTCAAACTATGAATTAAAAGCCCTGTGCTGGGCAGCTTGCAAAAGGGACTTTCTTTGGCAATGACTATATCAAAATGGGTGTCTGAAGAGAATTTGTTTTCCTCTTTAACTCATAAATATTTGGGTTTTTTTTATTTCGTATAAGCTAGGAAACCTTCTCAATTTGGGCAGGGAGGGGGTATATAGCTAAAAAACAACATGAAAAAACATGGCTGCTTCTGCTTTCAGATGCTTCCCTTCCAGATAGGTACCGAGCAGGCTGCTTGGGCAGGAATCTGCCTGGGGCCATCAGCAGACCCCGTAGACAGCCGGTGGTTGTACCCCTCTGGCCTGGAAGCGGCTGAAACGTCACACTTGTCACCACACTGGAGTGTGTTTCAGGGCAGCACCTCTCAGTGTGTGCGGATAAAGTAGCTAAAAACATAAAGGATAGGCAGGCTGAGGAGACTTAGTGGCACAAATCAGAGCCAGTTCAAAATAGACCTTTGTTATCTCCTGAGTGATTTTCCAGGGAAGGGTTTCCTGTTCCCCAAAACACCTCCTTGGTGCATCTCCTTCCTTGCTCACGTGCGTGGCCATTGAGAGTCACCTGATTAAGAAACCAAGCCAATACCATTTACATGCTAAATGTGGTTCCTCTGGGTCTCCTGTGACTAGAGGTGTGCTCTGAGCAAGCCGAGACTGGTCCGTGCCGCGCGATGATCTCCCGCTGGTACTTTGACGTGGCCGAAGGAAAGTGCGCGCCCTTCTTTTACGGCGGCTGCGGCGGGAACCGGAACAACTTTGACTCGGAGGAGTACTGCATGGCGGTCTGTGGCAGCGTCAGTAAGTGCCCTTCCATGCCTCCCTCGCTCGGGAGCGGGCCTGGGCTCACACTAACCCCAGCCGCGGTCTGTCCAATGCCTCCGCTCGCCGCTAGATCCTCATTAGTCTCTCTAACCCGGTGTGGTTGTGGGTAACTTCTTGGTGCTGTAGACGGGTCTCTGCAAGTAGGTAGCTAAAAGCCTAACACTTTCTTAGACAAGGCCTTTGCACTCACCTTTTCTTAATTTTCTGTCAAAGCGTACTGACGTTTCGCGTGTCTCTGTGTATGCATGTACAATGCATGTGCAGGGAAAACCACGAACTTCAGGGAAGCCTCAGGTAAGTTTAAAAATAGCTCATCGTTTGTACATGTGTTTTCATGCATTATTTCTGACCTTTTCTAATCAAAGAAATACAAGCTCATTGAAATACCAGAATATTTATTTCCAGGGTTGGTTGGTTGGTTGGTTTGTTTTCAGTTTGAATACTCTGTGTGTTTGCAATGAAAAGGGGAGAAATGACATTTTATTTTTTTTTTTTAAGGTTTCCCTGAGGGCTGTGATGCACATGGATGTGAATCACCTCCCACTTAGTTTGTTTAACACACCATATATTTTAATGATCGTTTTCCCTGAAGAAAGTATATTTGCACTGTGGTTTTTCGTTTGAGAAGGATGACTTTCTCCATCTCAGGGTATTCAAGCTGATGAATCAGATGCTGGATTTATCAGCTGGGTTTTGGTTCAGGAGCCCCTGGTACCCT
Organism: Podiceps cristatus; assembly: GCA_000699545.1. Lineage (NCBI taxonomy): Eukaryota > Metazoa > Chordata > Aves > Podicipediformes > Podicipedidae > Podiceps > Podiceps cristatus. The sequence continues at coordinate 30,857 of KL260005.1, read as the reverse complement.
CCACTCCCTCCTACCTTGCCTGCATGTACTCAGGAGAGAGTATTTGCTGCCATTTACATGTGACACAGTAAAGAGTGAGTCTCTATCTCACTGCCTGCCTGCTCACGGGGCAGGGAGGAGCAGAATAGAAGCAGTATGTTGGGGCTGCTTTCAGTCAAATATTTTCCAGACTGCACCTGGGAAGGTTTGCAATAAGTAGAAGGTGTAAAATGCACACAAACACAGACAGCAAGGTGTGCTATATGTTCCGGGGAGCAGAGGAGATGACCCGTGTTCTGTTGGAGCCGGTGCAAGAGCCGTTGTGGAGGTAGGATTGCTGCTCTGGTGCTCCAGCTGCATTTCGTCTTGGCATCTTCTGGAGCTGTTCGCGACAAAGCTCCATGGAGGGATGTGGAGGACATCCGCTACAAGGCGAGTGAGGGGGATACCTCATAGACAGTGATCAGGTTCTGCAACAAGACAGACAATGTAGTGAAGAGAGAGAGCAACTACGTGTAGATTGGAATGAGGGCTATAATATATTTGCTAAAAGAATGAAATTTTGAACTGTTAAATTCCTGTGTTAGGTAGGACATTTCCAGAGATGCAAACCATGGTTTGTCTCCAATTGCGTGCCCTATGACAGGGAAGAAAAACTGGGACTTTGTAATGAGTTAAATTAGGACAGTAGTAGAAAAAAAAGATAAGAAATAATTATACAGTGAAAAATATGAGGTATGTGATATTGATGAGCAGTTGATATTGAAGTTGGTACTGATAACTGAAGGTAGCCGGGTCGTGCAAAAGCAGAGGAAAAAACTGCAGTGAGAGAGACATTGAACAATAACCCTAGAAAAGCCAGTTGAGCTCTTGTGCATATAGTTCAAGGCAGCTGAGATGAGGCCGTGTTTATTCTTTACTGTTGTGGCCACTAGGGAATTCATAAAGGCTAGTTACCTTTTTCAGTTGCACGGGGTTATCACGTTGAAGTGATTGGATCCCAGGCAAGATGCCGGCCACCAAAATGTATAATGGGAAATAGCTGAGAAACTGAATCTTTTGCTACTTTGTATCTGGAAGTAATTCCAGTTAGCAAGGGAAGAATGACAGGACTGAAGATGATTTACCTGCACAGAGCTTAGAGTACTTCAGGCATTTGCCTTGGTCTATAAGAGGCAAATGAAAGTCACCTACCTCTGATACTACACCTCTTGTGACAGTACTTGTTCCTTTCCCCAGAAATCAAAAATTAAAAAAAAAAAAAAAAAGAGGGGCGTGTGTCTTCATATCTTCATACTTCTGTTTCATGGACAACAGGGTAGGATTAAATGAAAAATAACTATTGGCCTTTTGTGCTGAGCATTTCACGTTTATGGTCAGTAGAAGAGTTTCTAAAAGCTGCATATGCTGTTTCTTGTTGGAAAGAGTCAGCCTATTCAGAAACATGGTAGGAATTAAGAATTATTACTGCCTTTGTCAGCATTCCTAAAAAATCTAGAACATTTTTGACAAGGCTGGACAAGGGCATAAATGAGGACTTGTAGTAGATCTTGACTCTTGCAAGATTGCGATTTTGTTGAACATCCATTTTTTACAGGTTTGTTTTGGCTCCTGCCCTTCAAGCTGAGCCATATGGATGCATTTCTTTGTCCGAATTCTTCAGTGGCACTCTGTGCAGACACAGAGCTGCAGTTACTTACCCAGCACTGCAAACCCGAGAGTTTCATTTCTGGCTTTCATAGTGTTGCAAAATTATTACACAGAAGGAAGGATGTTGCTGACTAAAAGAGTAGTCATATCACAAATCAGACTACATGAGAATTATTCTTACACAGTAAAACTTGGAGGGATGAGGCTCTGATTTGTCACCTTGATAATGTGGTGGCGTTGCCTTTTGTATACAGACTGTAGGTGAAATCATAGCTCTGACTGCTTGTAAAAGTAAGCAGCAGAGTTTGCTCTATGAGATGAGACTACTCAGATCCACTTCCCGACAACCTGGTGATCTTTCCGCGGGAAATCTTCTGCTACAAGGGGCGACCTTGATCAAGAATATTATGTATTAAATGAAACTTGGAAATTAGATTGAATGATACTTGAAAATTAGATTGTCTTCCTTCTTCCAGCTTGTCTCCTGGTAGCGAAAGATCTACAGTTTGTGCTCGTCCTGTTTGGGAGGATAAATGATCTTCTCTTCAAAGACTGACATTTCTTATGCAGCATGTGAATTCAAAAATGAAATAAGAAACAACTTCTGAATTTGCTACCTAGCATACCCATTAGGATATTCAGATAAAGCCCAGGAGATTCCTCCCTCTCTCATGGAACTTGTTTTGGGGTTTTTTTTAGGTTCAGTTAAATAAAGCAATGCCAAGAGCATTACCATTTATGTTCTTTCTTTAGGTATCTTGGTTTGCTTTCGGATTCCCAACTTTTGGTCTGAGTCATTTTCTTTTTAAGGAAAATGGAGTTCAGTTGAGTACTTGAGCTGCATGACTTCATTTGTACAACTGATGGTGAGGAAAAATAGTGTCAGTCGTGTCTTTTAAAATCGATCTCCCAGGGGGGTTTTCCCTGGTTTTCTTCAGTAGTTTCTCAAATAATATTGAGTCTGTAGGGTACACTTTCCAAGCTACTTTAGTTACCTTTTTGTTCCCATATTCTTCTGTTGTTACAGTGTGTTCTATATCCTGATCTATATACCTGTTATTTCTGTTCCTAAAATAACTTTATTTTCTTCTGGTTTCATCTATTGTTTTGGTATCACCATGCTATTTCTCCTTATTCTTCATCGTTTTGCTGAATAGAAATGGTAATGAAAATAATTAGAAGTGATGAATACCATAAATTTCATCACTTAAGTGATATCTTGTCTTTGGTACTGATCTAATGTGGCTGAAAGATTTTTATTTTTTTTTTTAACCTGGCTATAGCAAACTTCTAATTAGGCAACCACCACCCTTACCTCAGTCCCACAGAAGAAAAGAAAAACAACAGTGGAGAAGAGTTTCCATCCAGGCCACGCCTGTTCTGTCCTGTCTCCCCACTGCCTGCCCCAGTCACCCTTAACTTTATCTTCCTATTTAATTTTTGTGCCTCCCTCCTCTTCATGCTTATTTATTCACTCCATTTTTTATTCCTTTTCTCTCCAGTGTTCTCATTATTGTTGCTCCTTTGTGCCCTATAAAAATCCAGTGAGCCTCTCTTAGGCAGGAGGCAAGGTGGACACTGACAAGTATGTCTTTCCTTTGTCTAGCTGCAGTTTGCTTTGCAGGGTAAACTTAGATGTTAGAGAGGAATATGAAGTAGTGGATAGTGGTTGGGTTTCTCTTGAAGGGATGAGATGCGAGTTTATTTTTCTCGTTATGTATTGAAATTTGACAGAACCAAAACCTGAGGATGTTCTGTTGTCATGAATACTTGTATGCTATGAATACTGAGTGCTAATATCCTGAATACATAGGCTACAGAAAAAAAAAATATCATGTTTTATTCTGGTTCCTTGCTGAAGTCTCTTCACCTTGATCTAAAATGGTGGGTCTCTCCTGTCATGCAAAGCCTTAGACTCTCTCCACTATCAACTAATTTGAACGATGCTCTGAGGTCTGACAGAAGTGATTTGTCTGTTGGGTAGGAGCTACTGCTGTCAGATTTTTTCCTTCATCACCCAGCTACATGGGAATTGATATATAATTGCCTTAGAAGTAGAAAGCTTTAAGGATCTTGTTACCAATTCCTTCAGCCTGCCAGACCACATGTGCTCTCCCTATTGATTTTTAATAAGGATGTCCAATATTGTCTACAGTTTCTATTCAATAGGACTCAAACATCTACTGTGTGACTGGCCATAATGGCTCCTTCGAAGTCATTAGGATCTATCAGGCGGTTAATTCAGATTTAATGACCTCAGAATGGGTATGTATTGACATGAATAAGCAGAAGATGATAAATTGCTGTAATTGAAAGAATGATCTCTGTCTTATTGTCATACTAAAAAGTAATCTACGATTTTTTTCACTTGTGTGTCAATTGTTGCTTGTTAAAACATCCTTAAAGCTATAGGAATTAAATATTTTTTAATAACTACTATTTAGAAGTTATGTTAATGTTCAAGTCTTAATTTGGGGACATGAGTTTCAAAGCTAGAAAAAAAATATTGTCTTAAGTGTGCTTTATTTATCAGCTGTTGCATATGAGACAGCTCTCCCAGCAGCTCCTGCAGCTGCAGTGTGCTGCATTCAGAGTGGACTTCATGCTGCTGTGTCTTCATTTGTTCTGCATCTAAAGTGGGAGTGAACTGTACTCTGGTGGCACAGGCAGATTTTGAAAACTTTGACGTAGCATTAAAATTACCTTTTCTATACAATAGGATTTTTATCATTATATTGAATTCCTATGGCTAACAACAGAGGGAACCAACAGGGTTCAGTGTTGTCAGTTACCTCCTTCCTTGTACAAACCATGAAACCTAGTAAGTTGAAATATCAACATTTGTTTTATTTATGATCATTTTAGAGCATGATCACAGATTTTAGGTAGAAGAGTATTTATTCTCCAGGCTAAATGTTGTCTGTGGGTGATTTTTAACTGTCAGATACTTTATTTCCATTTCGAATGGAAGATATGAAAAGAAACACACTAACAGTTACAATTTCATAATATACATGGAGTTTCGTCTTCTCTTAAAAATAGATTGCGATATTGTACACAAAACTAAGACTAATGTGGGAGATCCATTCTTACTGCTTTTCACATAGGCTACCTTCAGCTTGCTGCAGATTAGTATGGCTCTGTCCCTGATAATTGATGAGATCGATCTTAACATGTTTCCATTTCACGCTGTTAAGTGAGGAGGAGATTCATGTCCTCTAGCGTTTTGCAGTGTCTAGTTTAATTTCTCTTCAGAGATGCTGCAAACAACAGGCTGTACCTTTTAACAGCAAAAGCTTATAAGGTGATTCTTCTGTTGTCAGGAATTTCCTTTATCCATTTGTTACTTGTTTGGGAACTTGGCGTCTCCCTAGTTAGCAGGAAGTAAAATGTTTTGGCAGCTAAACTTGCATGCCAGCTTCCAGAGCGTGTCTAAGGCATTAAAAGAGCTGCAGTGCATTCCTGTAAGCAGGATGATAAAGTACAGCCAACTTATAGTAAGGTAGCATATTTTAATCCTCTGTCTTATTTACTGCGTGATTGCTCATTTTATCTGCACAACTACAGAAACGGCTTGAGCATAATGTCAGGTAGGAGGCTCAAAGATGGAAAGCAGGCCACGTCTAGCGCGCGTGCGGCTGGACTAGGTGATACTGCCCTTCTGCTGCTCGTCAGCTTCATGGGGGAGTTGGCAGGCCTCTGCCTATAAAAGCAGCAGAGCTTGCAAGTTGCTTCATGCCAGGAATGCATTTTTTTTGACAATGCACTTAGTGCTAAAAAATATTAATTGCAGCACCTAGCTACAATGCTAATTTGTCATGGCACTGCAGGAGACACAATTTAAAATACAGAAGCCTAGTGATAACATTTCAAATCCTAAAAAATCTGCCTTTGTAAGTAGTAATATTGCAAAGAAGCATTTAACATAAGAAGTACGGGGTTTTTTATTCATTCCAATAAAAGACTTCAAGTTATTACAAATTCAGTAAGCCAGTCATACTGAGACAACCTGTTGCTTCTTCACAAAGGCTCTTTATACTCAGCTGTCTTACTGCTTCCCAGAATAGCAGTCAAGGGGATGTTACCTCTCAAGACTTGACTTAAACGTGTCCCTCTCCCACCATTTCCAGCATGAATTGCATGTGTCTGCTGGGGTTTATCTTCTCTGGCATGAAAACTCAGCTGAATCATGCATCTTGGTGAGGTTGAGGCCAGTTTTGAATAGTGTAGATGAAATATCAAGAAAATCATAGTTTTGCAGTTCTTCATTCATTGTGAGTGCTTGACAGTTACCATTCAGTGCCTAGGAGATGTAATGGGATGAATTCTAACATAAAACGTTCGAATTGTTAATTTTGTTGTCCTTTAGTAGATGTAAGCAACAGTAATCTCTGTCTCCATGGTTTCCTCATCTATATAAACTTGCACTATATTTTACTTTTGAACCACATGTGGAGCTAATGTTGGACTGGGCCTTTTTAAAAAACAATTGGATAAAGTGTAGGATTCAAAAGGGAAATGATGCAAATGTTTTCATATACAAGAGGTAAACTACTGATAATTTTAAGCACTGGGAATTTTATTAATGTAATGTATTATTGTAGACACTGGTTTTGCTGTAGCTTGTTTTATTGGACCTCACGACAGTTTTTTTTTTTTTTTTTTTTTACTCTGTGTAACTTGATTACTCTTGTCTTGGCAGAAGGAGAGTACTTCTGTCTTGTATTTGTTCACAGAAATCTCATTTGATGTAACAGGTGAAGAATTTAATAGGGTTTTTTCCTTCATAAATATTTAAATTTCTGGTGACAAATCAAAAGAGAATGACCTTGAAGCAGAGTATTGCAGAGATGATTGAGGAAAGTTTGCTTTGGGGACCTCCTCCCAAGCACAAAATGAATCGAAGAACTCGGAGAGGGGTGATCTGAGCAATTAATGGCCAAGATGAGTGTCAAATGGATATGAGCAAGGCAAAATTACATTTGTCAGGGCTGGTAAAAAGGAAGTTGCATTCATGGAGATGTGATGAAAGCATGATTGCCAAGTTCTAGCTGTGCATGGATAGGAAATGTATCTTGAAGTTCTTACACAGAAGGATTCTTGTATGAGAAAATTTAACTTAAACCTAGTTTAGGTGGCAAGTGTCAAGTGCAGTTAAGTGAGTAGATGAAAAATAATAATGAGTATGGGGGGTTGGTTGGTTGGTTTGGGTTTTATTCCTCCTCCAAGAATTCTTACTAAACTGTCTTTCAAGCTGCCTGTTGTTTTGGTGCCATACCAACTGTTTAAAATAGGATTAGTCTTTGCAAAGTAAAGTTCAAGAAGGAATGTAACTTTTAAACATGTGATTTCTCTATGTCAATACACTTAATTATATTTTCAGGCCAAAGTTGCTACATTGACCTGTAATTATTCTTTCACTATTGATGCAAGCTACAAAGTATTACAGAAAATATATGCAGTCTTTTATGAAAAAGTAGTTTGGCCTTGATGGGTACTAAAAACAGTGAGAGAACTCAACTGTTAGGACAGGAAAGAGCATCCCTCTGGAACACTGGGTTCTCTTTCATGTGTTAACTCTCTTCATGTAACCTGTGCCAGGAATCTCTTTCAATTAAACTAGTAGACATTTTTTAAACAATGTGCTTTCTAATCCGCTTTAGGAACATTCATCTAATTTAACAAAATTTTGGAATCTAAAAGGCAGCTCGAAATTGAAGGTGGAGAAGTCAAGTGTCAGAACTGATGATTCTTTTTACTGCTTTCAGATGTGATCCCTGAGCATATGACCACTACTGTTACAGGGAGCTTTTTTCTTAATTGAGTACCAATGTGCATATATTTTTGTGACAGAATAATATATTTCTTTTTATGTAGCCTGTTAGTCCATGTCTTGTGCTTTCTGAGTCCCCACCATTGTAGTCAGAATTCCTCAGTTTTAATGAAGAACAATTTACTTTCAAAGAATTTTTCGGTGTCTTAAAGATAATTGTTAAAACATGAGGATAAAGCAAATGTGCAAGATAAGTAAAACCCAGCTGAATGGTTATGTGATGAGGCTGAGTGGTAAATTTGTAGTTGAAATGGATGAGCCTTAACATCAATGAGTAACTTAATAGGAGTTTGTATCATTGAGCATCTTTACTGAAAATTAAAAAGTGGGCAGCTGGAGTTGAGCGGCCTGAAGGACAGGAGTATCAGGCTCTGACTGAGATCGGCACAGTTCATTGCTCTGCAGCCAGCTTCCAGGAAGGGACACGTGCTCACAAGCCACAAGGCGAAAGGTCTGGCTACCAGAACTCGGTGGTGCCAGCCCTTGGAGCACAGCAGTCCTTCTGTTTTCCCCCCGAAACCCTAAAAAAAAAAGGCAACTTGCTGCTTAAATACTAAAACTGGGGATATGTCTGGTTTTCGTTCTCACAAGGTCTACCTTGTGCTGTTGACTGTGGGAGGAACTCTGCCCTCCCTTTTATTCTTTAGTTTTAGACGGGGTTCAGAAAGTGGTCTTGGTGAAAGCATGTATGAAGAGAAAGTAATTAAAAGTGAAAAGGAATGGCACTGTGCCTGCTGATCCTCCAGCTTACGGTGCTAAGAATGAGAGTAGTCGTGTCTATAATGCAGTAGATTATGTATAGTGTGTAAAAACACTTACTGTTCTGTGCCCCAGTATTGATCTTTACTAGAAAGCAGACCAGTTCGGTGCACACTTTTCTCCAAGTAATAAAATTCTGTTAAACTTAACTACTACTTATTTTAAAACTCATCCTGGTGCATCCTTTCCCCTGCATTTAAAATAATGGTAATTTGCTAAAAGCTTAGATAAACCTTTCCCAGCCTTCATTTTTCTCCTGTCATTCAGTTGGTAATTTGTCTGTTCTGTAATAAAAAGGTAATCATGATTTTCCTTCCCTGTTGCTTGGATTCTGTTTGTAAATGGAGTAGTTTATTCACAAAGGAATGGGGATACCATCTTGTAAAAACAGCTTATTTCACAAGGTAGCAGTAGCAATAATAGAAGCCCATCTTGCTAAAGATATTCCATATGCACTCGTGATTGTCAGAAGTGCTATAATTAGATGTGATCTTAGTCAACAACTGAAAGCTTTGATCTTAATCCTTCATTAATGAGGCAGTTGCATAGGTGGAATTCAGAGGCAATGAATGCATCCACTGAATACTACATTGTAGCTGGCTAATACTCTAATTTCAAATGGTTTCCCATCTTATATGTGACAGCCAATGTCATTCAGAAAAGGGACATCTAATCCTTTCACTTCATATGAGGTTGGTGAGTGACTGCTTTCTTTCAATGGAAAGGCAGGTATGGATTATTTCTTTTTATGCAAAATAGTAAAACAGCATCTGAGAGCATATTGTTGCATTTTTCTTGCCTTTTTTTTTTTTTTCCTCCCTGCTCTTCCAATATTTGAGAATTGTTGTTAAATGGCAAAATGTGTAGAGCTTAATTTGGCTGTATTATTCTTCAGGAAGGTTAGGATTTAAAAGTCTAATAAAAATCTTTTAAAAAAAAAAAAAAAAAATCCATATGGGAATTGACAGGTAAAGTGAGTGCAAGTATGGAGAAAAATGTCATCTGATACGGCATTTCTTCCACACCTGTCAACACACGCTTTTTGATCAGTCTACATGCAGTAGTAGAATGAGTTACCATATAAAACAAGCAATGCATAGAAAATGAAACCTCCTTCTAAGAGCAGATGTGGTCAAAAATTAGATCAGGCTGCAGATTTTTAAGGAGTCCTTACATGTAGTTGATGTGTGACCAAATGTTCCCAATTTACTATGAGAAAACATGCAATACATCTCAAGAAACAGAGCTCTGAAATGTATTGGAGTGCAAAGGATAGGTTTTGTGCCAACAGCCATGAAGAAATTTTAAAATGTTTCTGCTTCATGCAGCAGAAGGGAGGCTCAGTATCTTTGTAACTGTCTTTTTTTTCTTGGGGGGGTGGGGGTGGGCAGCTGCTGGTTATTGTTATGTTGGAACCACAAGAGGTTTTTCAACATACTATTGATAATTATGATTTTTTTTTTTTTAATACTGTATGGAGAAGTTGTCACATAATCATTTGCAGGCTTTACAGGGAGCAAAATCTTGTAGGGTTATTAGGCTGGTTATCTTAAGTCAGAGGAATACTTCTGATTTCAAATTGCCTGGTTAGCTAACCAGTCATAAAAAGACTGCTTCTCAATGTCCATTATAACAGAAAACAAAAACGTACATGACCATTTCATCTGAGCTTTTAGTATTTTCCTAAACATACGCACTGAATTTTTTTTAATTAAACTTATCCTTGGTTTTTATGCATTTAAACAGTGTCTCTGTTTGCAGAGTGAGATGCAGTTGGTGTTGGTAGGTTGATTGGTCTCTGCAGCCACCAGCGGGATGGGTGATGCCTCCAAATAAACATTTCAGGAGTCATAGGCAGTCTGAGTCCTTACAGCTGGCTTTGGACAAGTTCGACCTGCTCTGATGTGTGCTGGGCATGGACTGGTGCCAGCAGCAAGCAGGGAGGGAGAAAACACCCGGTTTACCCTTTGCTTTCATGCCTGTTCACTGGCCAGGTTTTGGAAGGAGATGCTGAAGCAGGATGTTTTCAAGGATGCTTTTGGGTGAATCGGTGTATCTTTGCATATGTTGTTCAAACACTTAATTGTACTTACTATTGAAAGTGGGTGGCTTATTTCTGGTCTGAATTTCCAGCCTTATTTCTGTGTAGCTTTGGTTTCCAACCATCAGACCTCAGTGGCTTCTCTCCAATAAAGCTGTTGTCAGAAATCTTTTCTCAGAAGAGATTTTCTAAATCAAATTAGTAATCCACTCCCTGGTGGATGAGTGTAACTGATTGAGCTTCTTACTGTGAGACAGGTCCCCCAAGCTCCCATCAGCCCACATGCCTGTTTCCACGTGCCAGTTTTAGGGAGTGCAAAGTCAAGAGCCACGTGTGGTGTTACACTAGCCTTTTGCACCTGGTCAGGGGTAGTAGCTCGCTGCTCCTGCGCGGTGTTGCTGTTTGTTAGCGTTACCCTCCTTAGCGTTGGCTTGAGAGTGCAGGTGGTGGTTGGGGTATCAATGTACGGACCACATCCTTTCCCGTGCTCCTGGGCACAGCCTGGCTGTCTCACCCATCCAGGTCCGTGGTGTTTAATGCCACGACTTTGATGTGGTTTTTCACAGCTTTTGGAGGGAGCTGGGCGCTCTGACATCCCCGGCACCAGGCACCGAAATCAGGCCTTCCAGTTCAGAAATACAACAGCAAGGATCCGGGTGGGACATAAGCATGTCATCCTTAAATCTGGGCCCTAAAGGCTGCGTATGTGAGATAAGAGCTTTTGAAAATCAGACCTTGAACATAGAGGTGGCTTAACTGATCTCAGTGCAAATGCTGGTGACCTTTTTTCCTGTTAAATAAGGTAAAGGTTAAATTTGCATAATTTATTGGACAGTTACTATTCAGATCGTCAGTTCTTTCCACTCACATTTGTACAGACTTAAGTTCAGTTTAAAAAAAAAAAAAAAAAGTAAAAGGTGGAGAAGGAGGAGGAATGCTCTAGAGCACTCTCCCATTCGATCTTCCCCACCGAACCCTGCTGTGTCCTGCAGGGCGGCGGAAGGAGGGTGTAGGCAGTGGGGAATCCTCTTCACACGGAGCCCCATTAAACCACGGAACTCATTGCCACACAGTATTGACAATGTTAAATTTCTTGCAAGTTTTTTTGGTTTTTTGGGGGG
>KL260005.1:0-19423 GCA_000699545.1 Podiceps cristatus | reverse complement strand
GGGCGGGGAAGAAAGGAAATCCAGCAAGGTTAGTTAAACATTGCAAAAGAGTATTTACTGCTCTTGTCCGGGGGCGTTCGGTGAAACCCTGCCAGGAAACAGGACCCTTGGAAGGGGTGGCCTTGGCTCGGTCTGACACTCTTTAAATTTCTGCCTGCTTTGAAATAAAACTTTCTTTTCATTTTCTAACTGGAATTAAAATGTACTATACTTAACTGCAGCTTCAGGAAAGATTGAGATTAAATTAATTTGATGCTTGAGAGATTAAAAGGCAAAGATATTTAGAAATACTTCTGAGCATTACAGAAATGTTTTCACTTGGTCTGAGCTTTAGGTGATTTAGTTTTGGAATTTGCTTATGCTGGCTGTAGCCTTTCCAGCAGGCAGCACTGCACCCCAGCACAAACCACAGTGTCATTGAAGGTGGGTTGTTATCATTAAGAGTTAAAAAGAAAGGAAATTGTTATGCTTTTATAATAGTATCAGAGACTTAAAATTGTCTGAAGTTGTGAGAGTAACCACTGAAAACTTTTCAAGTTGCATTCTTTTTTTGTAATTTTTGTGGCTTGTTTACATTTTACAAAATGTAAACTTGTAACTAAATATTTATGAAACAAATCTAAAAATGGTGGGAGGAGTGATAATTTGCTCTGCCTATGACTTCTCAATTGGATTTTTCTGATTGTTGGTAGTTTTTTGTTTGTTTTGAGACAAGCAAGGCATTTCCTTTGATCAAGTGAGTAACTTACAAAATCTATTGTGCAATTTATATCAACAACAGCCAAAGCCATTCATGCCTGTTGCAGAGAACATGTAGAGATATCTCAAATGCAGCCAAATCCAAAGGCTTTCTGTTCCTTTTGGGGGGTTTTATTTGTTTTGCTTTTGGGGTTATACATCTAAGGTAGAATTGGAGGGAAAGGATGGATTTTGGTTTTAGTCCCAATGAAATACATCCTCACATTTTAAGAAAAACTAACACGTATTGCTAGCTGACGATTTTTTTTTAATAATTTAGCGTAGGTGTGTTTATATTTCAACTTGTTTTGAGGAAAGTCATCATAAATAAATAATGTTTGTTATTACTCAATCTGATCTTCAGGTTAAAGTTTGCTTTTTTTGGAGACATTGAAAAATGTTTGGAGTGTGGGAGAGTGCTGGGTTTTCCCCTACCTGTATTAGTATGTCTACTAAAAAGTATTACCGTCGTAAGTGAAGTTAACTATAGTAAATGTAGTCAAACACATTTTTAAAAAAAATCCTGCATAACTATGTGTACAGTCTTTGTTTATTTGTCAGAATTTTTAAACTAACTTTGCAATTGTTGACCAAAATGTGACCAGGGAAATGAAACTATTTATATAATAAAATATTTAGGGACGATATAGTTTGAAATTGAAATAGTTCATCATCACCAGGGAGTTTTTTGCATTGCTGTTATGTCCCTAGCACCGAAATGTTACTCTAGTAAACAAAGAGGGTTTTGGATGTCACTGTCTAGTAAGGGATCTGTTGCTCACTTTTCTTGAATTACCCCAAATGCATCTTTTTGCTAACAGTGTGATAGGTATTGCCTAGTTATCCAACAGGAATGGCTAGCAATTAGTGCAAGTTTGCTGATTATTTCCAGCATCCATGAGGGGTTTTCTTAATCAAAGTTGTTACAGAAAAGTAAATATGTGTGAGGGCAAACTGTCACTAAGGGAAGGATTTGCATTGTTTCATTAAGGTACTGTAGGGTCCATAGGTGCTTTAAAACGTATTTACATTGGCATTCGTGTTACAGTTTACCTTTTAAAAATAAACTAATATACAGCAATAAACTGTAATTGCAAAGGGCTTTCTGCAGGCTCATGTACCTTAGTCATTGCCAGGCTTTTTTTTTTTTTTTTTTTTTTTCCCCTTGGAATTCTTCCTTTGGCAGCAGTTTTTAACCTGTTTGAATAACATTGCTTTGTTCACTCTGAAGAGTTTCTCCTGATTTATAAAATGGAGTGGGGGAGGGAAATCCTTGTATATTTCTATGTATTTGCTGCATGTAACATATCCATCTAAATCACATTTTTCTATCTTCCTCTGGGGCTAAATGAATATCTTTATTCCAGTGGAAATTAGACGAGATTTTCTTACTTGGTCCAACTAAATTTTGCCTGTACCAAAGTTGAAATTTTGCTTTTCGTCCCCCTCCCTTCCCTTTCCCCTCCTCCAAATTCTACCTCAGTCCCTACCACAGCCGCAAGCACTCCTGATGCTGTTGACAAATATCTGGAGACACCTGGAGATGAGAATGAACATGCCCATTTCCAGAAAGCCAAGGAGAGACTTGAAGCTAAGCATCGTGAAAGGATGTCTCAGGTGAGGGGAGATTTCTTTATTCCTAAATGTGGGAGTTTTGTCTGTCAAGTCGTAAGATGCTTGGGATCCTTCATCTTGTTTCCCAAGGCTTCAGCCAGCTGCTCTGCCTGTTCGCAGTGCTGTAAATACACTGTTTACTGCCTTTCTGACTCTTTATCTAAGAATCCAGCTGGCTGGGACATGCATTTGTGGTTGGGTCGCAGCTGCTATCGTAAGTCGCTACAGTTACTTGTGCTGGTAAAAAGGAAAAAAAGTCTGTTAAAAATTACTCTCATCTTTGTGGAAGAATGTTTGGTGTGTGAGGTGTTTCTTGTTTCTAAGTAGAGAATTTGACCACTGTATTAGTCGTCCTTCCTTTGGAGCAGCTGAGGGAGATAGCTTGTGATTAGCTTCGTTCTCAGTGTATATGCATACATGGCCGTGCCCTGGGGGTAATGTAAGATTGCATATGGTCTCGAGCCTCAAGGTAACATACAATGCATCTAAAGCTGAAGGAAAGACGAGAAGCTAGTGCTTTTGAATGGAACCAAAATGCAACTGAATCAGCCCTTTTCTCTCCTTTAACTAAAAAGACTTGTGTAGCTTGAAACTGTACGTTTTTAATCCTACTGAATACTAAGAGATGAGCTATCCATTCTCTCAGAAAAAGTTTATAATAGCAATGCCAATAAAAAATTGCCATAGTTCTGCTCTAATAACAACAAAGAAAAAATGTGAGAGGTTTAAAGGAAAGCCCGTGGTACATATTTTTTTAGGATAGAACAATCACAAAAATGATTGTAGTATAATTCAGATGCACTGCATATAACTGTGTAGCTATTTTACTATAATTTTTCATTGTAACTTTGTTACCCTGTTGCATTTCCAGTGTTTCTGTGTATTACTGATGCATTAACCTTTAGTTCTGTGCTAAAATGTTTGAGTAAGCCTGAAATTAAGCTCTTGGAATAAGTCCCCGTCTGTTGGCACTGTAGCTATGCCTGACCCTTTTCTAATGAATAGGGCAGGGCATCTTACCTGAAGCAGTCACCTCATCGGTGCAAACCACATGCCGAGAGTACGCCACTTAATAGGTAGGAAGGTATGTGCTCCTCATCTGCCTCCGCTTGGGAAGCGTCGTAGCACAAAGAAGCTGTCTCCTCCTTACACAGAGAAAATAGGGCCAATTTAACGCTTTATAAAGTGTTGCCATTTCTTTTCCTCTGGAAGATTAACAACATCATTAAAAGAACCGGTGGCCAAGTGTTGCTGAGCATAGGTGTGCGCAGTGCCCGGCTCAGAGCCAGCTTGGGACATGGTTTAGTAGGCATGGCGGTGGTGGGTTGACAGTTGGACTTGATGATCTTAGAGGTCCCTTCCAGCCTTAATGATTCTATGATTCTATGAAGCCGTGGGGTGAGTTGGGAGGGAGGCAAGCGTGGCGAGTTGTGGCGCGCGAGGCACCTGCGTGCTGCCCTCCCGCTGAGGGAGCGGCTCATCCAAGTCCTCTTCGGAACAAACTTCGATGTGCCTGCAGAGCTCGGTTTGGGAAGGGCGGGCCAGGAGTCCGGAGGACACAAAAGGTGCACCCGGCCTGCCCAGCAGCAGAGAGAGATCCTGTGCCGGCATGGAACACGGAGGGTTGCAGGGTGATAAAGTCATCACGCCGCTATTGCCTTCTCTTGAAATAACCTTTTGTTTAAAAAACACTGTAGGGGCAGGTGTCCTGAAAGCAGGAAAGTGTGAAAAGCAGGTTTCCCTGGAACAGTCCTCAGATTTTCACTGTGGTTTCAGGTTTGTCTCCAAAATCCCAGTATGTAAAGGTTAAGCTGAGTAATTAGGGGCAGTATTTGGGTGAACTGTGTATTTTCTGTTTTCTGCAAAGCTGATGGTTTGTGGAAAAGAGCTAATCAAATGCACAGGCACACAGAAAACGTTATACAGAGAGACCGTACAGCATCAGTGCTTGAGGCGAACAAAACTAACTGGGAAAAGCACTGAACCATAGCATCAGAAAACTTCTGGGTAAATGTGCTGCACCTTCTACCCTGGGCATTTGGGGCAACCTCGTAACTGAAGGCTGTGGTTTGAGGGCTTGACTGAGGTCGCGCTGGTGCTGCCGCATGCCCTGCCCTCGCTAATGGGGTGCCAGCCATCTGTTCTGTCGGCACTAATGAGCATACAGCTGTGGGCTGAGGCAGGTCAGCTCCCTCATCTCACTGCAATACCACTCTTAAAAAAAAACAAAACAAAACAACAAAAACAACCAAAAAAAAAAAAAACCCCACACAAACAAACAAACACCTGAAAAGAGGGACAAGAGCAATGGCCGACCCTCCCTTATACCGGCCATGATGTCTATGGCATGGAACACTCTCTTTGGCCAGTTCAGATCAACTATTCTGGCTGTGCCCTCCCAGGTGTTTGCACCTGCACATCAGCAAAGCTTGGGAACCTCGAAAATGTCCTTGGTCGTTCAGCAGCAGCGATCAGCAGCAGCGTGCTATCGCCTTGTTTCACATACCAACTCCAAAACACGGGAGATGCTGCAGACAAAAACTAGCTCCGTCCTGGCTGAAACCAGGACACCAACTCTGACCAGTTCAGCAAGCTAAATCAGACCTGGGAAACGGCAGCACAATAGGTATATCCAGAAAGATAGATCTTTCATCTTTAATTTGCTCATGCTGCTTATGAAATCACAGCTGAAAGTACGTATGTCTTGAAGTACACAGAACCCCTTCAGAGCTTTAAATAAGAGAGTTAACTTACATTTTTAAAAATTAGTTTTCCGTTCTATGAGTAGTGTTTTGTAAAGTATTGAACTAGCCTCTCCCAGTTAATATTTCAAATGTTTAAAAAGTAAACATCTTATGGAGAAGTAGAAAAGCCACCTAGTTTAGCATTCTGTGTTTCCTCATGTGAACTGTGATATGTCTGTGTCCCATACCACTGGTCTCCTTTTCTGGCAATTTATTTAAAAATTGCTTTTTACATTTTCTTTAAAATCACCTATGACCCTAATACATATTTAACTGAAAATTAATTTGAAGCTGTTACTTGTTATGTTAAAAAAAAATGCTGAATAAATTAACTCAGCTTTTACTGTCGATGTTTTTCTCAAAAAAAACCCCAAAACAAAACAAAAAAAAAAACACCACAAATGAGAGTCACTAGCTAAATCCTTCAGTTGCACCGAACTTTTTTTTTTTAACTCAAAGTCCAGTTCTTTCAAAGCTGAGAAATAGAGCCTTATAAAGAAATCCCCATTTTTCTTCTGTTAAAAAGAGAGGAAATTATCAGTGGTTTTAGGAAAATGATCAAGTTATTCTTTAATCTTCATAAATCTCATAATCTGAAATAAATGAGTTTGTTCACAAAATACGGATATTTCTTTTATTTAGTAAAGCAGCTAGTTTTAAAACAATATTTGATTTGATGCACGCTTTACTTTGCAAGAGCCAATTAACTAATAAAAATAAAATCAGATGCATTCTAGTTCACATATAACATGTAATCATCCCAGCAGTAGGGAAGTTTATCATTAAAAAATTAAATTGAAATTAAATATTTTCATCAAAACATGTCATCAGGGCAAATGCAGATATTCTGTGTATCCTCTGTCTGGGATTTACCATGAAATTCTGACAACTCATGTTTCTTTTTCTCTTGCATCAAGATATTCACACAGGCAGAGACCCTGCTTCTGTCGGTTGTGTCTGTTCACAGCTCCTAAAAGGCTCTCTTACTAGGGGAGCCTGTGCTCTTTTTGTAGGGCTCCTCTGGTTCAGACTGTTTTAACCCCTCCTGATCTTAAGTGTCCATCCCTTTGGACTACAGACCATGACAGTTTTTCTGCCTTTACATCTGTAAAATGTACAGTCTGTAAGAGAATCTGTAAATGTAAAATCTGTAAAGAGAATTACATTAGCATACAATTTTAAGCTGTTCCCAAGAGCTTTTAATGCAGCTCTAAATAAGAGCAAAGCTACATTCCCATGCAAACAGGATAGCTGTTCAGTGATGAATGTGTAACCTTTAAATGTTTGCTTTTCTCTGACAGATAACAGGGAGAGATTATGCTAACTGATTGCAGGATGCTGTGGTTCTCATTTCCTGTTTTGGTACAATTCCCATTTTCTTCTTTCTCTTTCCCGTTTGTTAACTACTGTACAGCTCCCTCACTTAAACAGTTGCTGCTAAATAGCCTGGTGGAACCAGATCTGAACCTTACTCAAGGGAGCAGTATATTTATACATTTCTCTCCTCAAACATCTTGTGACATCCTTCTGTCTTAAATTTACTCTTCCTCTGGCTGTTTACAATATTTTAGGAATCATAGTGTGTACAGTACTTATGATAGGAAGTTAACGATACCTTGTCTTCTAGAATAGTCTTGCTTCTTGGAAGTTCATTTCCAAAGCAAGCATCTGAAAATACTGCAGCCTTCAACCAGCCTGAACAGGGCTGGTGTTAATGTTCAAGATTTTTTTGCGTCATTGCATGCCAGTAGTTACAATATCCTAGAGAGATCTTCAGCTGATTTTTAGCGCTATAGTGGCACCACAGGATCATAGAATGGTTTGGGTTGGAAGGGGCCTTAAGGGTCATCTAGTTCCAACCCCCCTGCCATGGGCAGGGACACCTCCCACTAGCCCAGGCTGCTCAGAGCCCTGTCCAACCTGACCTTGAACACTTCCAGGGATGGGGCAGCCACAGCTTCTCTGGGCAACCTGTTCCAGTGTCTCACCACCCTCACAGTAAAGCATTTCTTCCTAATATCTCATCTAAATCTACCCTTTTTCAGTTTAAAACCGTTATCCCTCATCCTATCATTACACTTCCTACTAAAGACCCCCTCCCCATCTTTCCTGTAGACCCCCTTTAAGTACTGGAAGGCCGCAATAAGGCCTTCTCTTCTCCAGGTTGAACAAGCCCAGCCCTCTCAGCCTGCCCTCAGGAGAGGTGCTCCAGCCCTCTGATCATCTTCATGGCCCTCCTCTGGACTGACTTGAGCAAGTCCATGTCTGTCTTCTGCTGGAGGTCCCAGAGCTGAACACAGTACTCCAGGTGGGATCTCACAAGAGCCACGTAGAGGGGGAAATTGCCTCACTCAAGGTGAGTCATCCAGCAGTACCCCCAAGTACTTCTCCTCAGGGCTGCTCTCGATCCACTCGTTACCCAGCCTGTATTGTTGTCGGAGATTGCTCCAACCCATGTGCAGGAGCTTACACTTGGCCTTGTTGAATTTCACGACGTTCACAGGGGCCCACCTCTCAAGCCTGTCAAGGTCCCTCTGGATGGCATCCCTTCACTGTAGAGCATCAGCTACATCACTCAGCTTGGTGTCATCTGCAAACTTGCTGAGGGTGCACTCAGTCCCACTGCCCATGTCCCCAACAAAGATGTCCCTATATTCCGTAGATCCCAACATCTCTGTTATTGTGTGTTGGAGGGCTCTTTAGTAGGAGTACCCACTGAAGTTTAGTAGGTCAGTTTAGTAGGACAGTCAGTTTAGTAGGCATACCTCCCTCAGTTACAGTGAGGGCTTTTTGGAGAGGCTTAATGATATTACCAGAAAAAACATCAAGGCTTAAGCATGGAACAAAAGCCTTTGACAGAGGTAGGTGTCTTACTGGCATGACTTTGACCTTCTAACTAAGCAAACCTTCAGGCAAGCGCTTCTGCTATAACCCAAATGTCTATCATAAATTCTTCTCTTGCAGATATGCTTCTGTGCCCCCGTCTAAGAAATGGGAGTAAAGTCTGCTGTTTTCAATATAATGAGATTTTTGTACTTAGCATCTCTCTTAATAATGAATGACATTTTCCATACTTCCTTTTTCTTCTCTTGCTGTCCCCTACAGCCCAATTTCAAAAGGAGTCTGCCAGGCGCTAAGTCCTGAGTTCTGAAGAAGTTTGACTTTGAAACGGCTTGCTTCTTAAATCTCAACCAGAAGTTGTCATTTTCCCTGTGCAAAGCCGCCAAGCCTTGAAAAGCCATAAATAGGCTCTGTGCTTGATAGGTCTGTGCTTTCAATGAAGGAGAATAGGTTTAGAAATGCATAGAGGCCAAGTTTAGCCTTTTTCTGCACAAGTATATCTGGAGAAATTTTTTTTTTCCCCTTCTTGCTCTTTAGCTTCCTACAGAGTGCTACAGCGTATTTCTTATTCACTCATAATTCTCTAAAGCAATGCCCTTCAGTGAGAGCAGAAGTTTTCTCTGGGTGGTAGCATAGCTGCCCATAGATAGCTGTAGGGCAGCCATATCTTCAGTTAGCATACACACAGAGATGCTTTCAACCATTGAAGCCTTCTCAGTTGCAAAAATCAGCACTTAAAGCCCAGCTTCTGCAATCTTTACATTGAATATTGTTTCTGCAGACAGCCACGTCGTCCTTTCTCACAAGCCATTCACTCCTGTGGCACCAGCACTGAACTCTGCAGCCTGTAATTTACATCCCTCTCAACTACCTGTGTAGGCTGCCAGTTTATCATCCTGCCTTCCATGTCTTAAAAGGTTTAGAGAAATAAAACAGGCAGAGACCTGGTCTAGCCAAAGGTCTCCTTATCAAATTACCCACAATACTGGTTTTCATCATATGGATTAGCAGAGGCTTAGTTTGGGGGATAAAGATGGCAAGGGAACTGTTGTTCTGAAAACCCATCAACTGCTTATTCAGAGTGAAACAGGGTAGTAGGCAGATGTCAGAGATGTGATTTGAAGACATAAAAGGAGAGAAGGGAGAAGAAAATCATAAAGTTGCTAACCTAGACCAATGCTTAAGCTTGAGCATGTCATTGTAGTTTATGACTTGAATTAACACCATAATTTCTGGCACCAGTGACGTTTCAGGTCTCTAGAAAGGTGCTACCTGTGCGCATGAATTACATTTTCTCGACCGCCACAATCATACAGCCTAAGCTTACAATTAAGAGATGAATACCCAATGTGCACTTAATACACAGCAGCACTCTGAACATTAATGAACTTTTTCCAGATCACATCACGGTTCTCTAAATTGTGGTGTCGGTTCATGTCTTCTAGTCCTGCTGTCAGAGAAGTGGTAAAATCTCCTGTGCCAAAGTACTAGGAAAGTAACTGGTGGTGGGGTGACCTGTAACTTCAGTGCACTGGACATCGTGCTCTCTGTCATTAGTGGTTTACTATAACCCCTTGCATTTGAATTCTCATGTCTCCTTGTAAATTTTGATTTCCTGACTCCCTAGAGCTTGGCAGCAATTTGCACATCAATGCATATTTGTCTGATGAGAAGATAACTGAAGGAGGGACTTGCAGGTTGCCAGTTTATATAGGTTGTAGTACAGTTCTTGGGACTTAAGTTTCAGCTTACAGTTCCCAGTAAAAGAGGGAAGTGAAGTTAAGACTCTGATTTCTAAGTACTTCAGGTCTTTGTGCTTACAACTGCTGTCTCACCATGCCCCTGCTGAAGACCAGAAGCAGAGAAACAATTTCTCACTTGAAAGTTTTCAGCATCACCTTAGCTTCCCAAAATATGTCTCCACTCTCTTGGGCTGTAATTGAGGCCAGAATCTCTTACAGGTAAATATTTTCACTGATAGTGAGTTGATCTGATTTTTACTATGACTAAATTATTGCTGTCTTGAAATACTTTCCCAGGCTTTAGGTCAAAAGAAAGATGAAAACTCAACAACAAATTCCCATACTGTTGAGTCAGTCTTGAGTGCAGGTGTTTGCATACTGGTTAATTGTTAGGGTCTACAACCTTATATAGGACTGAGAGGGGATTACGTTTCAAGAACTGGGACTTGTAAAAGTCTCCTTTGAGCCCAGGTTGAGGTTTTCTTGGTTTGGGGTTGGTTGGTTGGTTTGTTTTTAAGGGCATGGGCTCGGCCAGATGCCCTGAGGCACCACCAGTGCTCTTCAGTCTGTCCATCAAGGAGCCTGATTAGCAATGTCCAGAATGTGGGAAAACCGGGGAGCCTGAGACAGGAGCTTGAGTGGTGGAGGCTCAACTTGCAGACGTGAGACACAGAAGGTCTGATTTGTCCTGCCTTTGGTATTGGTTTTGATAAAATTTCAGTCATGTATGCAGACTCTGAGCTTTTCTAAAATCCCCTTTAGAAAGGGGATGTTTGACTATTTCTATTAGAAGGTATGAAAGTGAGTTTTTTGGTGAGAAAGGAAGGAAGGGAAATGCAGATTTTGAGTAATTGCTTCCAGGTTTCTACTGTCGTCTTTCGGCACTGTGCTAATACTGCAAATAAACAAGTCATTTGTGTGCGCCACATTTGGTGAGAGCAATTGTTCCTGCATAAAATGTGTTATCTGAGGAGATTGCTGTCTAGATGTGAAATAAGTAAAGCCTCTAAGTAAGACCTTGAGAAGGTTTCAGATGTCATGGATAGCAAGTTAATTTTAACTTCTATCCTGACTATTGAAATACTGCCCTGTGTTACAGGAGGAGGTGGAGCCTCATCTTGCTGAAAGGGATGATACTGAAAGTTCTCCTTCATTATTTTTCTGTCAGCATGGTACTTGAGATGTAAATATATTCGGTTCTTGAAGTGTCGAATGCCTATTTGTGGACAGAGTAGCACAAATTGCATGTAATTCTTGATCTGTCCTACTCAAAGGCCAGTGATGTAGCCCAAATAAATCCAAAAATTTTTGTGGTACCAGAACAAGTGTCACTTACGACGAGTTGAAATTCACTCCGTTTGACCAATGATGTACAGTAGATGGAAGAGGTTTCCTTTTTGTCTGAGATGAAAAGGGGTTGGTGTGTTCACCCACAGAGGCCTTCACTTCCCTCACTCAAGGGCTGGTTAACGGCTGTGTTGCTTCACAGCGGAGTTGGGAGAGCTCGGGACAATGTTCAGACACAGAAGTACCATCTTTGTTTAATTTAATAACAGGATCCTACCTTCATCAAATGTAGCCACTCTTTTTATAGAGATAAAAGGAGGAGAGGAATGTTAAAAAGATGACTGTCAGAGCTGCAGTGCTTGGCTGTTGCTAAGCCCTGAGACGAGAGGAAAATATAAAAGTCACGCTCCTTGTTTTGTTTGTTAGGTCATGAGAGAGTGGGAAGAGGCAGAACGCCAAGCAAAGAACTTGCCAAAGGCTGACAAGAAAGCTGTTATCCAGGTAAAGGAAAACACAACCGAAACTTCACTGACTGGGGCTGCAGTTAAAATACAAGGGGTGCTGGGTGTGACATAATTTTAAAACCTATGAGGATTTAATGTTATTGTTTGCTCTTGCTGTGGCTATTTTTCTTTCTAGCTGTTCGTGGCTGCTGAGTGTCTCTGTACTTTGCAGCCAGTCCATGGAACAGCAGTGCAGGACATCGCCTGTGACTGTGTGGAGGGGTTAGAATTTCGCTTGAATTTAGATGTGCTTTCAGTGAGAACTGAAAACTCAGTTCCCATGGGCCCCTTTAGAAATTTAGGCTGTGATAAACTAATACAAGCTGCAGGACTGAGGCTCAAAGCAGAGATGGAAAATGTGATTTAAGGAAGGAATCACCATCAGTTTTATCTGAAAGAAACCCTCAGCCAAAATTATTTTATCCAAAGTTATATTGTAAGTCAAAAATTCTGACAAGGCAGACGATCCTTGAATCCCACTGTGGCTATGTCAGGTATTATTCAGTACTGCTAGAGTGATTTCAATGCAGGACTATAAAAAGGTAACGTTCAGAACCAGATTGCATCACACGTTAGACCCACAGCTTTGCTCTCTGTGCATTTTACCCAGTCAGTCTTTCATTTTATTGAAATAAATTTGGGCTCAATTTTCCTTTGTGGTGGCTCGTTTATAAGAAATTAAGTGTCTCTGTTCCGGTTGGAACCCCCACTTCCACCATGTGGATGTGCTCATGAAGTCTTGTTGGTACACGGAAGACCCTTGTGATGGCAGGGATCGCGGGCTTGCTAAACTCCACCCCCATCTAGGCACAGTTCTGTAGCGCTGAGCCACTGTCTCAGGGAGCACGTGAAGGATTCACTGGTGGTTGTGCTGAACATGTCAGGAATGTTTGATTACATTAATAAAATATGGCCAGGTGTTCAGGAAACAGGGCATCAGCAGTTCTGCCTGAGGTCCGTAAAAGGTGCGTTCAGCTCAGAGTTCCTGGGAGCCAGGCTAGACTGACATGGGGAAGCATTTTGGTGATTTGCAGGCAAAGGTGTACACGTCCACTGATCTCTGCTGCTGTTTTCGCTGTTCCTCTTGTGATGGGTGGTTTTTTTTCAGCATTTCCAGGAGAAAGTGGAATCGCTGGAACAAGAAGCAGCAAATGAAAGGCAACAGCTGGTGGAGACTCACATGGCACGGGTGGAAGCCATGCTGAATGACCGTCGCCGCATTGCTCTGGAGAACTATATCACAGCCCTGCAGACTGTCCCGCCCAGGGTAAGTGCAATACCACAAGCTCTGTCAGCCACTTCCCCAGTTGCCCCAGGGAAAAAGAAGACCTGCCCAGGTACAGTCCCACTAAGGAGCAGTGAGTGTGTGTGCCCTGTGCAAGAGCTACAGCAGCTGTCAGCCAGTTTGAAAGCCAAAAGTGTAGACTTTGAGTGTACATGAATGTAGGCATGAGCACATGCTCCCCATACATACACATACATACATGCCCAGGTGGAGCTTAAGGGTGAGGGTGGTTGTGATTTTCTGTTTTGTTTGTTGAACTGTTGAAATGTTTGGTGAAGGATCTTGTGAGGATTGTTGGATGGTGTGAAGATAGCACACTAGTAATTCAAAGTTGTCTGTGTTGGATGTGGTAGCTATTGGTGGGTGTAAACACAAAGTTCAGAATGTGGATTGAATGGCATTTTTAATGACTCCATATCTGTGATGTTTGTACTCAGTACCTCCAGAAGAAGACAATCTGCAGAAACACTCTGGGGAAAAAAGTCAAATATTTATATACCTCTCACCTCTTGAACAGTTCCTAGATGGAAAAAAATATGTTACTAAAAGATGTTTGGGTCAGCAGTGTAAGATGTAGCTATTAGATCCTGAATTGAGCCTCACAGGGAATTACATCAATATGACTAACCTGGTAAAATTACATGTTTTAAATTAATTTCCTTCTGTAAAGAAACCTGCATATTCATGGAGCATGGATCACTGATTGTCTTAGTTTATCATCAAATTTTTTTCTCCACTCCATGGTGCAAAACTCTTCTTTTACTTGACATACAGTAAACCAGGAATCTTTTACTTGGGTAGAAGTGTTACAGGTGGACTTCAGAGTAGTTGTTAATCTGTATTTTGCAGCGTTGTAATTTGTGGAAAACAAAGCTTGCCTGTATTAAAGTGGTAGAGGAGAATGTTTGGTCTGAGTGTGAGATGCACATGTAACCTCTGGCTGTTGTGAGAGTAGCGAAGGGCTTGGTCTCGATTGTCGCATTATCAGGCGCATTCACGAGTTACAAACTGGGATGCAGCTTCCTTTGGGAAACTGGAGTCTGTGGCTCAGAACTGAGTGTGAGGTGAGGTGAGCAACTGGCTGCGGGTTGTGTTTGCTCTCTTGTGGTGTGGTTTTGGGTAGCTCACTTAAGATACAGTTCACATTTAGCTTTAGCCAGTCGGCTGTTGCTGTAAAGTTGAGCCTCGTGCAAATGTAATCCTGTCTGAAAAGTATCCCAGAAAAATGATTTGTTTTCAAGTTGTGCATGGATGAGGCTGACAGCTTGGTTCTGTGGAAGGTGAAGATGGGGACCACACGTAATAGCAGAATGGCCTCTAGAGCTGCAAAATGTACAACTTTACTCCTTGCATGAAGGAACTCGACCTTTTGTGTTTGTGAAATGCAGGTGACATCTTCACTGAAAAAAACCCCAAACAAACAAACACGACAACAAACAAAAAAAACCCCACAAAAACGTGAACTTCAGCTGCAGAACACCAGGGGGCAAAAATGTTAACACCAACTTTGGGACCAGAAAAACCTGCATTTTATGCTTCGGTTGTTTGTAGTCAGTTCCCAGGGCATTTAAATTAGTTGTACGTTTACTGTTTCAGTGGGAGAGCATCAGGCCTGAAAGGCTGTGTCAGTGAACACTATTTGATACATGACTCCAGTAGAAGTAAGTTTTGAAGGTACTGTTAAAAGACTGAGGTGGATCCTATATTGTATCCCTACGAAAGCTGATCATTCTGAAAAGAGCAGGCAGCAAACATGGAAGAAACATCAGCTTAAGGTGCTACCAAACAGAGACTAATCTCAAAACTAATGGGGGTGAACAGTGTAAAAACTAAGGTCTTTAAACTGTTCCTTTGCCAGTGTTGATAATACTGTCCCTACCTCAGCATTTTCTTGGTTGCAGGCTCCGTAGTTACTGACAGTTCAGGCATGTGCCTCTGAACTGTTGTTCAGATGTGTGCCCAAAGCGCATGAAAAAAAAATGACCTTGAATTCAGTAAGAGGATTTGTCTGGTTTTATTGTGGGGCAGGGGTGAAACCTGAGGAGTGATTGATGATAGCTGAACAGCCTAATGAATTAATCCAGTCCAGTAACTGCTCTGCAGGATGTGAAGCCAGTGTGAATACAGCCTGAATCCAAACTTTGGCTGCCTAGTCAGAGAAAATGGGATTAATGAAAAATTCAACTCTCATACTCTAGCTATATTTTTCTCTGGCAGTTCCCTAGTAAACTAAAAGTATATTTGAATGTGTTATTTTTGGGATAGTAAGTCATAACCTTACTGGTTATTTTTTAAGTAATCTTACAAAAGGGAAGTTTTTCTGAAGTTATGCAAAAAACAGTTTTAAGAATCCCCTTCCACAGCCTGCTTCAAATTACATGGTTTGCTATTAATATGTTTACTGCAAAAGTAGATTCTGAATATTTAAAGTGAAGGAGTCTCTTTCTCTGACCTTATAAGGACAGAATTTGCGTTTAAATTGAGAAATAAGTTAGGCTTTTTTATTGAAATAGGTGTCCTCTGCGTACAGCTAGGAGGGTTACCAAAAGTCTGGTGTGTATATATATGTACATAGAGGGGTGTGTGTGTGCAAAAAGTATTTTCCATGTGCTGTTCAATCACTTAGACATACTGCTTCGTACTTGGATTTGAACATTTCCCTAAGTTTTTTTGACTTCTGGCAGACCACTTGAGGCAGCTGGATTTCATTTTGCTCTTGGATGTCTAGAAATCCATGGCCAGTCTTTGCCTGCAGATCAATTATCATAGGAGTACAGTAAGTCTGGAATCCCCTGTGTCATCAGGCTGATCATGGATGAGATGCAGGGTTCTCCAAGAATGATGAAATCCGGATCCACAGGGAACTCCTGTTTTCTGTATGTATGCAGGTGGTGTGTGCTTGTGTTCAAGGGGTAGGCTTTTCAGGGCAGCTGAAGAGAAACTTCCTCTGGCTCAGAAAGTCCCTGAGCTGTGGATTTGGGGGGAAGCTGGTAGGCTGTCTGAGGAGAAGTGTCATCATTTACTTGCTCCTTTGGAGGAGGTTTTCCTTGTGGGATAGCAAGATGTGGGACTAGGGGAACATTTGGTCTGGGCTAAGGTAGTAAGGTAGTCACTACATTTTTGTACATGCCCGGAAAATCAGCTGTTTTCAGTGCCGTTCTACCTAAAACTACAAAAGTCTGGGAAACCTCTATGAATATCTTCTGTACCCGACCAAAAACGTTTAACTGCCATTTTTTTTCACGTGTTCCGCAGATGATTGCCCAATGCCAGTGTCAGAGGAGAGCTTCAGGGTACTGCTCCGGGCAACAAGGCAAGCAGGGAGCATACAGAGATGAAACTGCATAGCTTCAAGGTCTACTAGAAAATGAATTTGAGCAAAACCAAATATGTATACTTTTCTTCTCTTCTCAGAAGCACAGGCATGCAGGCTGCCCAGAAACTTAAAATTTGATCCTCATTCCTGATTCCTGATGCAGCTTAGCTGTGCTGCTATACTTTGTTGCCTTTGAAAATGGGGTGCAGCTGTTTGGTATCCAGTGTCAAAATACTGTACTGTTTCATCCTGCTTGGTAGCCTTACTACAGAAAAGGAGGATTAATGGCAGCTGGAACCAATATGCCTCTAGTTTCTAAAACAGTTGGAAATTTTCCCCTTCATTTTGCAAATTAGAGGAATTCAAATCTACCATTCTCTGTGAGCAGATTGATTGTGTAATTTGCTTATGTTCCCTCTTTCAGATGCATGTCAAAATTTTGCTGGATTTATGTCTCCCTGTTTAATCTTTGTTGGTCAGAGAGGCACATTCCCTGTAGGAAGCTGGTGGCAGGAGGCAGAGAGAAGCAGAAAAGAAATCAAGTTCCTAGTGGTGAAAAGGGGATTTCAGAGCAAGGAAACATATAGAAAAACTTTGAAAGGTGATTAATTAACCTCTTTACTTTGTGCATAAAGTGAGCATATAACCATTAAAATCAGTTTAAAATGCTTCTCTTCTAATTCAGCACTATTTTACTGAAATGTAAATTATTGCTGAACAGAGCAGGATCATTAAGATAAACCCTAGTATGTACATGGATCCATTTGAATTTTTTTTACCATGGGTTTTCTCTTGTTGCCTTTAAAATTCACTCTGGTACCTTTTGTGCTACGGGAGCAGCATCTGTTTGTACAGAGAGAGCACAGTGTGGGCTGAAACTAGTCAAGTTTGACCATTTGTACATGGAAGAGAGATCTGCAGAGGGGCCCTTACTCAGTTCCTCTGCATTCAGGAAGCTCGAAGCCTTTCCTGAGCCCAACTGAGATTGGTGTGGAAATATGCAGTTGGAGGCAGGCCAAAGCTGCTGATCTAGTGATAAAAATCCTGTGCAGTAGGAAAGAGCAGTCCAGCTCTAATACTCCACCCTTTAGCTCCACTCCTCCAAACGCATAAACTTACAGCTGTGGAATTTCTCACATACACTCAGTTTTGCAGGATTTTGTGAAATAGATGGCGTGGATTTCAGCTCTCCTTTTAAACCAGGTCAGACTTAAAGAAAGGTGGTCGTCTAACTCTGTTTTCCAGCAGCTTCTGAAGCTTTTATGTGAATAAAACCAGACTGTCTTGATTTTCCCCCCAGTCTGTGGGCTTGAACATACGGTATGGTCATACACCTAGGCTTGCTGGTAGGTTTTTTGTACAAGCAAATGAAAGACAGAAGATGCAGTCCCAAATGGGTATTAAGTTCTGCAAAACCCTGGCAAGTTCATTATATCTGAAATGTAAGGTTTAAAAGACTGAGCAGAAACAAAATTTGTCTTAATTTGTCAAAGTTGAGTAAGTTCAAATCCTGAAAAGCAAATAATGAGATTGAATCAAATACTGTTTTCATTTTATTCTGCCCCAGGAAAAGTCCTTGGAAGGATAGGCAAAGGGAAGGTTTGAGTACCAGTATAGCCATGTATTTGTGACGTGTGGGGTAACAAGTTTTCTTATGAATTAGCAGAAACAATGAGAAGGCATCTTTAACTCCACATGGAAGCTACCTGGATGGGGATTTAGTCCCTTCTTACCCATGAGTAGAAGGCTTGCATTCATCCTAGCAGCCTTTCTTGAATGTTTCTAAAATGAACTACTGCTCCCTTATCAAACATGACCCACAAATTAATAACATAGAAGGTAAAATATATACATAATATGGTATGCAAGGTATTCCTAATAAGTGAATGAAAAGAAGCAATTGTTGCTCATTTCAAGAGCAGTAATCAGAAAGGAATGGTGGTTGATTTTTCTCTGAAGGCAAGATTAAATAGCACAATGCAGCATTGTGAATCTTTCCTCTCTGATTTATGGAGAATTTTGATCAGGATTTCCCATGGAAGTTCCATGGCACAGAACCATGAAGTAATATTTTACATTCACAGAAGTGCTTTAATATGATTTTTGTGTTGTTTCTCTGTAGTATTTTGAATTTCCATGAGGAGAGTGTAAGTTATTTGCAGAAATCCAAACTACATTTGATGTTTCCATTTTTCAAGCATAATGAATTTGCATTGAAATCTCAATCAAATCACTCCCCCAAAATCTGAAATAGTAGACTAGGATCAGTGTAGAGTTCATGGGTAAGCATCTGCATGCATATGTATTCATAATTATGTGTATATATATTACTTGCTAGAAACCATTGTTCAGGCATTTTAGATCTCATATATAGAATCATTTAGGTTGGATGAGACCTTCAAGATCATTGAGTCCAACCGTTAACCCCACACTGCCAAGTCCACAACTAAACCATGTCCCTAAACACCTCATCTATCCATCTTTTAAATACCTCCAGGGATGGTGACTCAACCGCTTCCCTGGGCAGCCTGTTCCAGTGCCTGACAGCCCTTTCAGGAAAGAAATGTTCCCTAATATCCAAACTAAACCTCTCCTGGCACAACTTGAGGCCATTTCTCTTGTCCTGTCTCCTGTTACTTGGGAGAAGAGACCCACACCCACCTCACTACAACCTCCTTTCAGGGAGTTGTATGCAGCGAGAAGGTCTCCCCTCAGCCCCCTTTTCTCCAGGCTGAACACCCCCAGCTCCCCCAGCCACTCCTCACAGCACTTGTGCTCCAGACCCTTCACCAGCTTCGTCACCCTTCTCTGGACATGCTCCAGCACCTCAATGTCCTTCTTGTAGTGAGGGGCCCAAAACTGAACACAGCACTCGAGGTGCGGCCAGGAATTATCCTCCAAATAAGAGACAAGGCATATTCTCTACAGTTTTAGGTAGAAAATTAGCTTTTTAATGGTGCATTGTTAGCCTAGATGGTCTGCTGGAATGCACATGTAGTCCATGAACCTGTCTACTCTGCACTGAATGTATTAAATACATTCAAGTCCCAACATGCTGTTGTGGTTTAACCCCAGGCGGCAACTAAGCACCATCCTGCCGCTCACTCGCTCCCCCTTGATGAGATGGGGGAGAGAATCAGAAGGGTAAAAAGTCGTGGATTGAGATAAAGACAGTTTAATAGGTAAAGCAAAAGTTACATGTGCAAGCAAAGCAAAACAAAAACCACCAAAACAAGGAATTCATTCATTGCTGCCCATGGGCAGGCAGGGGTTCAGCCATCTCAGCAAAGCAGGGCTCCATCATGTGTAATTGTCACTTGGGAAGAAAAATGCTGTCACTCTGAATGCCGCCC